>JANAVB010031416.1:7899462-7951962 GCA_029216955.1 Iris pallida | reverse complement strand
CTTGGAACACAGGTCACTAAAATCTTATAATCCTCTAACTAGCTGCTAACGATTCTACCAACAGATATCTAGGCATATGGCATCTATAATCCTCATATCTATAAACAACCAAATATTCAATAATTAAGTAATATTATAATATAATTTAAGAATCTCTAATGAATCCTAGACAGCACGATCATTCGTCACCTCGGAATAGGAAAGGACGAGAATCAATGGTACAAGAAGGCAAGGGAGAATAATCGAGAACAAATATGGAATTTTTAAGGACGTAGAGAATTTCTAGGAGAATTTTCAAGGCGGAGTGGATTGAGATTTCTAAGGTTTAGTCATATTCGCAGGCTCGTACCAGTACAGTTACGTAACCGGTACGATATGCTCTGACCTGCATGGGCCACCACAAGAAACTTGTCACGACCCGCACTCGCTTTTCGGACGCGAGCTCGTGAGCAAGCCAGCTACGTATCGAGTGGACTCTAGCCCGACTCGAGTACGTATAAGCTGTCCAGAGTATGGTATCATGTCTAATCTAAACTATGTCTCAATCCACAAGAATCAAATAAAACAAGAATGAACAATTATGGGTCATGGTCTGCAGCCCATTAGCATATTGTCTGATTAGACTCCAAGAATGATATGAGTCTATAAAATAAGCAGAATATAACATGGTACGGAATATAAAAGCACGAGAAGATAATAAAGAAATATCACAAGCAAATACCTGTATCATACATCGCAATCCTCTACCATCCCGCTCTGCTAACTAACTCCATGCAGTCACTAAACCTGAAGAGATCATCAGGTCCTCAGAGGACTAGCAACATACATAATATACAAGCCAACATGTAACAGTACAAATATACAAAGAAGTAAGGAACAACCAAGGTTACCCAATAAGACAAATGAACTAAGGCACAAGATCTAAACACAAGGATCCTAAGACACTGGCATGCCATACTAGAAATGGCTAATAGGTCAAGCTATAGACTGCAGTCAAGGAAAGTACTCACAATCTATAGTGTCTCAATCGCAGTCAAGGTAAGTACTCACAACCAAGACGGTAGCCAATCCTAGTATAAAATCCTATAGACCATAGTGAAGGTAAGTACTCACAATCTATAGAATGTCAAAGTCAAGTCCTACTCAAGTCATGTCAAGTCAAGTCAAGTTATAATCAAGTGGAGGGAATCGGGGTGTAGGACTAGACGACTCTATCAAGGAATACATATGAAACTAACACAGTGTAACAGATAGAAATATCATAACAGAAGGGAACGAGAATGTGTAGGCAACTAGAAACATGTAAAGTAAAACTATAACAGGATGAGTGTACTTGACATGGAATAAAGCAATCATGAATGTAAGGAAAAGAACAGCAACGAGATAATGAACATGCATATAAATTGTATTGTACAAGTTGGCAAGGTATACTTGCCTGGGGGTTGCACGGAGAACCAACAATGTATCGCGAATCAACAAGTCAGAAAGTCCAAGTCATCCCAACTGTCTCCGAAAGATGAAATAAACGTTACCAACGTTCTTAGAATAGTCAAATTAGCTAAGTTTGCCTGTCTTTAAGTTCGATTCTGGACACAGGAGCAAAACAGTAATTTTGGGCAAAACCGGTGTCCGCCGTTGGACCCGCTTTGCACCGAAAATCGTACCAGAGTCAATGGTCTCTAAAGTCGTCAAACTATATGTCAGCATGTCTGGTTTTCTGATACGAACCCAACCGTATGTCCAAAGTTGGATTTCGGCGGTCCGTGCACAAAATCACCCGTTGAGTCAGACCGTGGGGCCCACAAACGGCGTTCCGATTCGACTGTCTCAGAATTGGACCAAACTTGGCATACAGGACCAAAAAAATAATACGGTCCTGTTGGCACAATTTTTGTCTCGATCTGACGAGCGTGCATAAAGTAATTAGGAAATTTGCAAAGTGACCGATACGGTAAATTTCGACGGATACTGATCAAATTCGTCGCGCACACGCGACCAATTTGAATTTCGCCAAAGCCCGCACGACCACGAAGCCGTTACGCACCTTTTGATGCTTTCGGTTCGCGACCACGTCGTCCGGATTGGCGGGACGTACGTCGTATCGGAAGATTTTTTTATTTTCTAAAGTTTTGAAAAACAGGTTTTTCTCGATCTTCAAAGAAGTTTATCTTAATGTATAATGGATGAAATAAAAATTCGTAAACAGCGTTTTGATGCCCTACAGGTTTTCTTCAAATAGGTTTAACTAGATTTCGATGAATCGATTTAGATTGGAAGATATATGCCTTCCAAATGAGGTCCCAGGGATTGAATTTTTGCCTCGTTTGAGACAGTTTTTTGTCTATTTTGGGTCGATTTTGCATGCGATTTTGGTTCGATTGGTTCGAACTAATTACTACGGTTTAAGGACCTATATGTTGTCTGTGCGTTGGAACTTGTAGATCGGAAAGTAGTTGAGGGTGGGCGGAGAAAACTCACAGTGATTCCGCTCATTTGCTACCGCTACTGCTGTGGCTGTGTTCTATTTTGGATGCGCACGGCTGAGTCCAGGCGGCGCTCCGGCCTGTCAGGGCGGCGTGCGTGGCGGCGGAGCGCGCGCAGGTGGTCTGGGGGTGGCGACGTCGAGGGTTGGCATGATTTGGTTTAGGGTTTTCACTAGGTTTCTCTCTCTCGATCCTTCTCGTTTTTGTTATATACGTATGTTCTGTTGTATAAAAGCTGGGTCGGGTTCATGTGGGGAGCAGCTCGGTTGGTTTTGCTCGGGCTGTGTTCTTCTGGTACAAGCTTTAGGCTGAACCTGTGGGCCTGAGCTCAGCTGAGCTTGGGCTGGGCTGAAAGGCTCATATATATTGATAAATATTTTCTGTTATTCCTCTTTCTTTATATATATATATATATATATATATATTATATATATATATATATATATATATATATATATATATATATATATATATATATACACCCATCCATATATGTATACACATCCATATATGTATATCTCTGCATATACGTATCAATAAATACCCAGTCAACCAAAATATTAATAATATTTGTATATATATAAATATTTCGAGGGTAAGGCTACCACATAAAATATGCATCTATAAATAATATTTATTTACCCCTAACAGAAAATAACTCATAATAAATCTATTTCCTATATATATATATATATATATATATATATATATATATATATATATATATATATATTTTCCTATATATAATATATATATATATATATATATATATATATATATATATATATATATATATATATATATATATATATATATATATATATATATATATATATATATATATATATACAATTTCTCTTAATTATACCCAAGGATTTAAACATATCCTTGGCAACTATTCATAACAAATAAAGTATTACTAATAATATCAATTTAATAATATATATTATACATAATACATATATGAGATAAATATATTTTAATAACTTCTACTAATAATGAAAACATACATACAATTAAATAGGCACCATAAATCTATATATACTCATTTATAGTTAATACCCTAAAATGCACAAGGATAATGTAAAGGAAATAGTTATCATATTTCCAAGAATAAATATTAATTCAAAATAACTGAATATTGATATTATATATATGACAATTATTCTAGGAATTATTTACTAGACATTTAAAACAAGGTAGAAGTATACACTCAAAGTATATCGTCATAGACGTCTTATGACTCACTATAAGCCTACACAGGCTTGGGCTCGGTTCGGGCCCAGTCCGGACTATTTTGGTATAACCAAAATTCTTAAAAGTCAAAATATTAATAAATAACTAATTAAACCATTTATAGGGATTAACTCGCAACTTGGCCTGGTTTTCCTAGTTATGACACACATATGCTTGGCATTCCTCTACGATGGCTAAACACTAGTCAATGCACGCTACTGCACTACCCGTGCCATGATTCCTAGTCGTTTTGTACTTTAAAACTCAACCATGGCTAAAGTCTACTACCGTAATAATTAACTAAATAATTATTTATAAAATTCTAAAAATCTCTATTTAAATAAATAAAAATAAAAATATTTCAAAATTTTAGGAAGGGGAGCTACAGAGGTGGGCCCCAGTTTGACCTACACAGAGCAGCCGGTGGAAATTCTCAACCGCAGAATGAAGCAGCTGAGGAACCAGATGATTCCACTTGTCAGAGTCATGTGGAGGCACCACTCTCCCGGAGAGTCTACATGGGAGCGTGAGGACGAGATGCGGGAGCACTATCCTAGTTTATTCGGTTGATTGTATCTTATATCTTTAGTTTTTTCAATTTTAATAAATGATTGATATGGTGATCAAACTCTTTTATATTTTCCTCATTTTGGTCATCTTTGAAATTTTGGGGACGAAATTTTTGAGGGGAAAAGATTTGTAACCCCACCTTCTATTTTTTGAAATATATAATAATTTTCTCTAGGTTATCCTCCTTGATTTAATTTTTAATACCATTTGTGCAAATGGTATTTCCTCGTTTATTATTTTCCTCCATTTTTGCTAATTGAGTTAGTATGGCCCAACTCAGTAAGCCCATACTCATGATCTGCTGAATTCTGAATTAAGGAACAACAATGCTCCCATGATTCAACAAACTTTCAAATCCCTCCACTACTTCCCTAACCGTTTCCCTGTAGCTCTATTACCAATTTTCCCTCCAAATTTACTCGACAAATCGCCTATTTAAATCTCAGCCAATTCTAGATCTACATCTCACTATTCTTCTTCATCATTCCAAATTCCTTAACCCTAGTTTCTGGGCGATCTCTTCGAATTGGCAATGGCAAGGATCGTGGCAGAGGCGCTGCACTTTGAAGACTGAGGTGATCATCTCCAGTGGTGGCGACGACTCCATCTGTAGCAGTGTTCGACCAGAATTGCAGGAGCCACCGAGGTGAGGAATTCTCATGGAATGCCAGCATTGTAAATTCCTTGATCATTTCAGTAACTCTATTCTCGATGAATTCTAGATCGAAGTTGATCGAGCCAACATCTGATCATTGTGAAGACTCGTCTTCGAATTGGCAATAAGTTCCTGAAGCCTCTCGAGTTTCGATCAGATCTTCAACTCCTTGCTAATTGATTTGATCTAATTGGTGAGTATTGATTCTCCAATTTAAATTCTTAAACTGTGAATGGACTATCTGATCCTAGTATTGATCAATTGGCCTTCGTAATTATCGATTTTGTTAGGAACGATCAGTTGAGGCATCAATCAAATATTTTGAGTAAGTATTTTTTAACTCTTACTTCATGTTCTTCGACCTTGGAATTCATTGTTGGAATGTGGATTTTGATCTTGAATTGACTAGATACCTTGAGTCCCTGTTAATTGGTAGTTTAGATTTTCGATCCTTGAGTTTGAACTAAGTCCTTGCACACCTAGGTTTCGAAAGAAACAGAGGAAGGCTGGATTTATGGATCATGGTTTTTTGAAATCAACTGTTTGATGAAATGTTTAATAGGATTACATCGAAATTCGAGTTCGTGAGAGTTGTGTCCAACGCCTGGATCAACACTTGTCCTAGTAGTCAGTACTTCCAGGTAATTTTCTCATTAAAGTCTGTAGGGACTGTAACCTATGTTTTGGAAGAGTCACCCTAAGTATCTTGATTTCCATAATCGGTATCTCTTTTATTTTGGACCAAATAACTGTGGAATTGATGCATTAGCTTATGAACTATAGTTCTATAGTCTTGATTTGATCCCACGATTTGGAAAGTGGTATTGGTTAGCATTGAAGGTTAGGATTCACTCTATTTGATAGATGGAATATTGTTCTGTTCTTAGAGTTGAATTTGGCAAGTTTCTAAATAAAGACTGGAATTAAGTATTAAGTAGGGATGGGTTTTAACAATGCAGTAGCAGCAAGTTTGGTTGATGATTAGATGTTTTGCTTTCTTACTATGTAGCAGAGTTTCTGAATCTACAGGAAGTTGTGGATAACTAGAGTGGTTGTGACTTAAGTCCGATCGGGAGTACGAGACGGCAAGCATTTAGGATTGAATTTTTACCTGGACTTGGCTAAATTACATATATCTTTGGGACGCCTTGAATATGTGTAGGACCCAAATCAAGTTGTATAATAAATTCAGATTGAGTTGCAGGAAAGACTGAAAGTTAATGAAAGCTTGTACGAGTGTTTGAAACGGTACAATGATAGTTGGACGAGATCGTGAAACGATCTAGAAAACACTTGAACTGAGTGTTGGTTTTGGTTCAAGGACGAACCTTATTTTGAGTGGTATATTACGTAATGGCCCGCTCCGTACGGTGTATTATGTTGATTCGTTGACTCGAAGAGTTGTGTTAACCAATTTAAGTATCGATGCGAATCGATACAAGAGTTATGATGACCCAAGGAACGCATCGAGTAAGATCGATGCAAGTGTTAAGTTGGCCCGAACGAGGAAAATGCCTTGAGTCAATTCGAAGATTCTTAGAAATCGAATTGATACAAAGGCACAAGTCCGGTTTGATCAAATATTGATTTTAGTTGGTTTCGTGTGCAGGCTATACGTTCACACTTAAATATTAGAGGTCAACATTTTGCCTTATTCAGAAAAGTGTCCGCAAAACCAAATCGTTGTCTTACAATGAACTGAAACATAGGCATGGTAGGCCAAATCGCTTGGTTGATTCAACGTAACACGAAGTGCTCGAATGGCTAAGTCAAAAGATTGGTCATGCAACAAAGTTACGGAATCGAGCCGCATCAACTTGGCGAAACGACTAAGGTGTATCGGCTAAGGTGGGAGGACTAACTCTTCTTTCTTATTCCGTCATGCCTAATTAAAATGTACCTTGTATGCTAATTTAACCTATCGATGCCACGGGTGTGGTCCGATCAGGAGATAAATCATAGTGCATGACGAACTATAGATAGAAAAATTGAAATAAAGCGTGCATCAAATCATGAGTCGCTAAGGAACATTGAATATTGCAAAGGTAAGCGCCTTAGTGCGTAAGCCATATAAACATGGGATAACTATATCGATGGTGCACAAGTTATTTCGTACCCCCGTGCACGAGTTAGAAGGCTAGCACATTGAAAGACTATATCGGCGCGAGTGCCTCGTTGCACGAGCTATAGAATATTGAATACCCTATCGAGACGTGCCTTAGTTGCACGAGTCGGAGGGAAAGAACTTACATTAAACACTAATACATAGAACATGGAATTACGATCGAGGCGTACGTACGTGCAGGAGAATCATAAAAGATGGCTTCGTTGTAAATAGAACAGTTGTGGCATGAATGTGACAGAACTGTCGGATATGGCATGTTGCGTCGAATATGTTCGGGACCTTCGGGTCGTTCGGTTGACGAACATCGAGTTGGGACGTGATGCCATTGAACATTAAAATGAAGTAAGTTAATGTAAGAAATATGAGATGTTACGAAGTCTGAGTCGCGGACTCAAGACTATGTTTGGTTGCTTGATTAAGACGCACGTTGCATGGTCGAATGGGCTTGACAAATGGAGATAATATCCCGCACATGGGAGTTCCCTCGAACGATTATAATTACCGGGGAACCAGAACCGTTTGGCCTAGGAGGGATGTTAAACTTTGACAGGCGTACATCTATAAGACGATTAGCGACCGGTTACCGATGTGAAAAGCCACAAATATTGGTATACAAACGGTATTGCTACGGCGTTGGGCTAGCAACCCACCCTGTGAGGCGTGGGGCTACCCAAATTGAGAAAAAGGACAAGAAAGGAAAAGAGAAACAAGTTTAGCCCATTCTGGCGCGGATACGCCAACAACCTTCATATAGTTAAGGAACGATGGGTCGAAAGTGCAAGGTACATATGTAGCCTATACAGATAGATCCTGGGATGAAAGTGCAGGAACACATATACTGCACAGAGCACTTATAACATGACAGGGAAGGAATGAGACGTATTCACCTCGTGTCGGTGCAAGGGGAGTGCGTCAAGTTGGTAAGAAATTACAAAACAACACGAGAGTGCTATTGGTTGCATATTTGCTTATGCAAATTATCTATAACATGTTTGCCATGATAACATACTTTATGCTTTCGAATATGCCATGAAATCAACCCTAAGGAGAACATAGCAAGATCATAAGCTAAGTTGCATGATTCACATAAATACTTAAATATCAGTCAAGGCAAGTGGGTCTTTACATCAGTACATGCGAGAACGAATGTACTGATCCCCTACCAGCTTTCTTGCAGGGTACAGGGAATGGATTGCTCACGGCGGAGCTTCGCTTGAACGCATTGAGACATGGAATGTTGTATCATTTTCAAGTGTGCGACCGCATTGA
Organism: Iris pallida; assembly: GCA_029216955.1. Classification (NCBI taxonomy): domain Eukaryota; kingdom Viridiplantae; phylum Streptophyta; class Magnoliopsida; order Asparagales; family Iridaceae; genus Iris; species Iris pallida. Next base: position 7,943,624 of record JANAVB010031416.1, on the reverse strand, counting down.
CGCTTGGACTTGCAACAGAATAATGCGGTCGAGATATAGAAGACATGATCTACGGAACGATTAAATCCTTTATGAGCAGGAGAGAACCTGAGTGTTCTAGCCAACTAGGCATGAATCAATTTGGGCTAACTCAAAGCCTTTGTAATTTCGTCGCCTATTGAATAAAGAGAATTGTTTCGTAAACTCTGTTTTCCTTCAGTTGCTAATCACAATATCAAATATAGCCATTTGAGAACTTGTCATCTTGCCTTGTACGATAGCAAATCCAGGCTCGTACGGCATCACGTCCCAGCGAGGATGATGATCAGGGTGATTTTTGGGTCAGGGCGTGACAACAACAGGGACGCGATGAAGGTTTTAACGATGGTGGAAGGAGGCCTCGCAGCTAACAACTCCTGCAGGGACGGCGACAGGGCTCGATAAGGGAGGATAGAGGCACGCGATATACAGATCGAGGCGAGCGACTGACGAGAAAGACGGCGGGGCCTAAGGAAGTTCCAGCCATTCCACAACGACAATAACAGTCATCCGACAACATGACTCAGCGTACACCTATTTCATGGACAGAGATATGCAGACCAATGGCAGTACAGGAGGAACTAGACATGTAATATACTAAACCCAGCATCTTAAAGGGGTGAAGGTAATCGAAATAACGGAGGAGGACATCCAGAAGACACAAGAATAATTGGAAGAACACATTGGTGCTATATGTTATGGGGAATCGTCCGTTCTATGAACAGTTACGAGCGTATGTCTTACGGGAGTGCAAGCCTAAAGGGGAGATGGAGATATTCTCCAGGGAGAATGGATTTTACTTCGTTAAATTTGCGTTAGCAGAAGACCTAGAAGGCATAATAGAAGGCAGTCTATGGACGTTCGATGGGATATTGGTTATTCTCAAAAGATGGCGCCCAGAGTCAAATTACGAGAAAGACAAACTAATAAAAGTACCTATATGGATTCGATTGCCGTGGCTTTCGCCCCAACTGTTGAGCATCCTTTCAATCATGAAGTTAGCAAGCATGGAAGGGACCCCTATCAAGAGGACATTCCTACGGCCCGGAGACAAAGGCTTTCATATGCCAAAGTTTTTATGGAGATCACAGCAATAGTCATTTTTTCTAAAAAAATAGATATCCTTCTCCCGAATGGAGCTCGGACTACTCATGATGTATTATGAGTGGGTGCCTCCATCTTGCTTTGGATGTCATTGCTTTGGACATTCTAAATCATAATGTGAGGAGAAAACTATTTCTGGTGAAGAAGGAACCGTAGACATGAAAGAGGTGATGGACCAAAATGGAGTCCAGGAGCCAGAGGCTATGGTAGAGGGATCAGACATAACTATGTAGGTGGATAAGGTAGTAGAAGATGGACGTAAAGAGGAGAGAAGGGAGGCGGTACACCACTCAGTTCTTGGAAAAAGATCTGGGCCTGAGGCGAGGTCATCTAGCACTCCCTCGTCACTCGACTTGGTGGTTGTCGAGAAGGTAAACCGAGATAGACAACGGACATCATGTTCCAACGAATAGCTTGATTATTCGAACGCAGCAGCTGGAGATGGGAGGGAATCAATGGAGAGGGATCCAAAGAGGACAAAGCTATGCAACAAACAGCCGGAGAGGCTTCAGAGTCGAAAGGTTATAGTAGCCAGCATAGAGGAGAAACTCTTAAGATCATGGCGCTAATAAAACCCAATCCTAGCTGGTACCGGCTACTAGAGGGGTGCACGCAGTGTCTCAATCCTCCTTATGGAGAAGAACGACAGATAAACGATTCATTGGCCGCTTCCAACCATCTTAGGGAGCGCCAAGGGGAACTCCACGACGCCCACAATATATAATCCATGTCGGTCATCATATGGAATGTCACTACCATATTTTAGATTAAGGATATTTTGGTCATTTATGAAATTTTGAATTTATTTTAAATTATTGAATTGGTGATTGCTACTTTTAACTTTGACTAGTTGAGACTTTGTAGACTAACCTAGATGTTAACCCTAGCTATGGTGACTTGGTTAGCATGGTGTGACCCTAGTCTAAATTAAGTCAACCTAAGTTGGTCATTTAGAAATCAAGATTCAAATAGAAGGGTTAATGATTTGGTTCATAAGCTTGAGACTTAGGAATTGATTCCATGACTAGTGCAAGTTGGCCCATAGCCCATTAGACTAAACCCTAACCCTAATTTCAGCATGCTATGGCCGGCCACTAGGGCTTCCCTCCGTATAAATATTCTCCTCATTTAGTTCTTGCCTCTTTTGTATCATTCTAGCACTTAGAGAAAAGGAAGGTATGGCCATTGTTCCCAAATCCGTAGTTTTTCTACTTTATTTTCTTTTTGACTCTAGTTTCCTACATTTGAATCTAATACACTCCTATTTTCTATTTATGGAGAGTAATCCCAACTTTTGAGTAATTTGGGGATCCGAGCTAACAAGGAGGACCACTCTATTTTGGAGCTTTTCTTGCTATTGGCACCTATAGGTAAAACTCCTCAAATTATGCTAATATTCTGATTTTTTTTTGCATCCTAGCCTAGATCTAGGTGTCCCCTAGCTTTCCCAAAAATTTGGTTAGGAATCGTTTCCGTTTGGTGTCCGTATCGGACACGTGTCATAGTGTATGTGCAAGTGTTTAATAGAATGCCACTTAGGATTAGATTTTCGTATTTTGTAAAACTAATTGCATGAATACGTAGATCTATGTGTGTACATTACATTTTGTGAAGACTGAGTTGTTGTTCGTGTCATTTTTTTGTCCTAATTTGCACTGGACACGCTGTACGGGATCGGCAGAGTGTCCTGCTACCCGTGTCCGATTTTTCCACGGACACAGCACGTGGTGGCACGAATTTTGGTAGGAAGGATGGGGCAGTGACTGTCATCCTACTCCCAAAATTTGGGAGCAAATGATGCACGACACGCGGAGCATTCTTGTCCGCACTGGACACGCACTGCTCGTGCATTGTCGGGTTCACGCACAGACATGCGCACTAACACGTGTTCGTGTCCACTCTAGACACGACTTGGACACGTCGTGGTGTGTCGACTGTGTAGCCCTACACATGGGCTACACGTGTGCCTGACCACGTGTCGTGAGGAGTCATTTTTTGTGTCCACGATCTCAGTGAACAGGTGCACGATGCCTCTGTGTGCACTATTTCAGTTTTGTGTATTGTTTGGGTTTTGGACACGTCATATCTAGTTTTTGGACACTGGGACACCCCCATGACACAACCACATGTAGTACATTCATTAACAATCATTAGAGTTAATTATTAGTTGTTTATTTCATTCAATTTTGTAGGTTATCCTAAATTTTTGATACCTAGGCTGAACTATTTTCCTGAGAATTTTGATGGATGATTAAATTGTTTGAGTGCTTAATTTGTGTTGTTGGTTCACTAACACATATCAGAGGTTAACCTACCATGTTAGGGTTATGATTGCCATAGGAATTTAGTTTTCGAATTTCATTTGGGCATTTGAATTGTTAACTGATACACTGTTTTGAGTATGCACTGTTAATATGTACATTGTTCTATTTTCTTGAGAATTCCCAAGCTACTTTGTGTTTCACTGATTTGATTTGGTTTAATTGCAATATGGTTCACCTAGAATAGTTGAGTTTAGGCTGCAATAGAGTTCATGGTTGTGTTGATATTGGGGTTTCAATTTCAGTTGGGTTATCTATTTGTGGGTTGTTTGGGTACACACTGTTTTCTGAGAATCACAGGAAATATATCACCCCTATCACTGATCACCCACACATTATACATTAACCTGTCCACAGTTGCACATTGACACTCACTCACACACACATTACAACCTGAAAGTGGAAACCTGGAATGTATATGACTGTTGTATACCCTGTCCACCTGTGGTTTGCTAACACCCTACACTCCACCTATACACACACACACCCATCCACACACATTCAAATCTGGAAACATTTGTACACACACATATTCCCTACTGAACTCTGAGATTGACACACTCACTCACTCACAAGAGAAACACACACATAATTGCACACATATATGTCACTCTCTCACTATATATATATATATATATATATATATATATATATATATATATATATATATATATATATATATATATATATATAATCTATATTCTTGTGTTAAATGTAATATAATATAGATATATGCATATTGTATATATAATTAGTATGTATATATTTATGGAAATTAAATGTGTGTGTTGCCTATAATATGTGTTTGGCATATGGCCTATGTAGTATAGTTTATGGGTATCCTAATGTGCAAGTTTGTGTATATGGGATGTATACACATGAGTTTAATGTGTTGTTAGGCTAGTGTGACTTGTGAATGATGTGTGCTTGCTAGGATAGTCTTGGTTAGGCCTAGTAAGACTTGTTGGATTAGGTTTGACCTTGTTGACCTGACCTAGTTTGACTAGAGTAGTTGACTAGAGTTGACCAAAGGTTGACTTTAGCCTAGATTGACCCAAATATCATGTAGAATGCATCGTAGCAGTTTATTTTGCCAATTTGGATATGTTGTGACTTGTACTATTCTGAATAGGAGCCAGACACCACTTCTCAGGCAGTATTTCATTCAGACACTCAGGATATCAGGCGAGTATATTCTCTAACAGTTTCATACTTGCTAGGACTATATTCTTGCTCTCGATTACTTTACTTGATGCTGACACGATGGAAACACGGATTAGTACTATATGGATCTTTTTATACGATGTTATCCCCCTCGGGAGCATCGGATACATCATGTCATATGCGTTTCACTCTCATCATGTATTCCTGTGCTTTCACCATTCATGTGCACTCTCGTGATTCATATACTCTCATGTTTATGGAGCCCCCATGTTTATATTTATGTGCACCCATTTATGGGCTCCCATGTGAAATCATGTACAATAACATAACTTGAACGGATCCTTGTGTATTGATTGGGGATGGAAGAGTAGAAATAGTCATGTGGACAATTTCCAAAGTAGTGTAGCCATGTACAACCTCTCATGTTTATTATCAAGCCGTTCACATGTCCATCTTGTATTCTAAATTACTAGTTCATTGTAGCTCTTTAGTAGATATTTCTTTACAGTCTTATCTTTTACTTCATGTATACTGTTCAGCGTTTCATGTATCTTACTCTATTGCCTGTATTATATTCCTGTTATGATATGAACTGCGTGAGATGTACTGTGCTCGCTTCCGTCCTGACTGGACTTGTTGAAATATTATAGATGACCTTGAGGAGCTGTGTCCCACTTATTACGAAGCGGGCCTAGATGACACATGTGAGCTGGACTCTTAGGAGGACCCAGCACTTGCAGAGGACATTATCCCAGTAGTCTAGGCTAGTTAGCTAGACTAGTATCTCATTATCATTCTATCTGTTGGATACACTTGTACTTATTTGGAGATTGTTATTCTGGATTTGTGGAGTTATTTATCTTAGACACTAGTTCCCTCTCTTATCTTGTATTTATCATCTGTGGATTCTGTTGATTTTATCTATCTATCTTATTGTACTTTATTCCTTAGTTGTGATTGAGTTGTACTTTATAATGTCACCTCCATTCGGAGTGCAAATACTATACAGGTACCTTATAACTGTTAGATGTATGTGACCTAGGACAGCGTTCTACCGTCGACACTGCGGCGTAGGCTGGACGTAACCACTTCGTGCCCCTACAATGGGTGCGGGTCGTGACATGAAACGTTCGAGGTGCTAACTCGATCGGGAGGTGGAGATGGATCACTAATGTGGTATTCCAAAACAAGTGTTCGATAGTCTCTATTCTAGAGAGTAAAATTAAAGTGGCGAGTAGGCTTACGAGTAGGATACCTACTCACTGGGAAGCAGTTCACAACATTGAAGAATGCGGAGTGGCGCGCCTGGACTATGTGGGATGCTCATGTCTGGTCCGGGCAGGTTAGGTTTTGATCAGAACAACTTATAATTTTGAAACCAACAAATAGTGGTGGTCTTTAGTTTGTCATAGGGGCCGTTTACGGCCACAACGACAGGAGGAGGTACCAATTATGGAAGGGCATTATTAAAGTGCGACAGAGATAGAGGACACTCTCCCTCTTGTTCTGTGTCGCGATTTTAATACAGTGCTTGCGGAGTCAGAGAAAGTAGAAGGAAGACAAGTACCGGCTCCAATGCTTGCGGACTTCCAAGACTGTTTACTTAGCTCAGGCTTGGTGCGTATGGACCGGGCAGGACATACCAGGTCGTGAAGCAACAGCTCTTCATCCAACAGAGTCGTCTGTCAACTTGATAGGGCCTTATGCAACTCTAAATGGATTGAGTTATTCCCCAACGTCAGAGCAGAAGGCATCCCATGTGGTACTAGTGATCACTCGCCTATCTTAATCCGGATGAGTAGTGTCGGCCCGTCCCGAAGGAAGCCTTTTCGATTTAACAATGCATGGCCATTGGTAGCCGGATATAAGGAAGCTGTAGACATTGGCCTGGGTTCGCATACTGAAGGCAGAGCTCAAGACAGCCTTGTCTACAAACTTAAAGCGGAGAAAAATGCTCTAACAAATTGGAACAAGGCTCGGCCGCATACAGAGCTTCAAGAAGTGGCGGCAAGGTTAAAAGCAACCCAAATACAAATACAAGCTAATCGGCTATCTTGTGAGCTCGTGGCCAAGCAAATTTGTCTTCAAGAAAAGGTCAGAAGATTGCAGTTCCCGGAAGAGGTCCATATACAGCAAAGAGCCAAATGCACTTGGCTTAAAGAGGGAGACAGAGGATCTAAATTTTTCATGTTACGGTACGAGCCAGACAACACATAAATTTGGTGGCGAGTCTCATTGGTGCTGGCGGGTGTAGAAGCATGGAATTTTAGGGCGCATTTATGTGCCAGAATTCCTATGCGCTAAAATACTACTCAGAACATGCGCCAAGGAACTCAAACGAAGTACTTGGGACAGCAAGATAGCGAAAGTAGAGACAGCAAAAGAAGATTTTTATTTTATATAAAAGTCTATTACATGTCTAAAGAAGGGGCTTTACAAAGGAGAATTTCTACAAAAAGAAAGATCCTAAGACTATAGCCAGGCGTAGCAAACTGCCATGCGCCTCCCACCAGGCGCATCATCAGTCAGGCGCATCACTTTAGCGTCTCAGTCAGGCGTGTCTCTTTAGCGTCTCAGTCAGGCGCAACCTTCAGCATTTCAGTCAGGCACATCTCTTCAGCGTCTCAGTTATGCGCATCATGAAGTCTCAGCATATGCGCCTTACTTCGATCCGATCAAATGCTTCGACTAATAAAGTATTTATTGAGCAGAACAGGAGTGGGCGATCAACCCCTCTCTTGCAGGACGAAGAGCTCTCCAAAGACCAAGGAAGAGGAGAGCACCGCAATCGATCTGCGCTAAAGGAGCAGCTTTTAACACAACCAGAATGGGCAACACCCACTCTGGCAGAAGAAAGAGCTCTCCAAAGCCGGGAGCACCGCAATTCCGATCTACGGCTCTTCCAGCATAATGGAGATAGGGCTCTAGCATCCTGATCTTTGGATGCAACAGGCACCTTCTACCTACCTCAGAAGCCCTCGACCCTGACTTTTGGATGTAACAGTCACCTTCATAAGTGCATGAATGAAGACAATGCGTCGCATCTTCACCTTCGGGAGCATCTCGTCAACAGAATGTGCTCGAGCAAACAAGTTCATTTGGGAAGACGTGAGAGAATGAGAAGCAAACCCTCTCCTTGCCACTATTTATAGGCCGGGCAAATCAAACCCATGCGCCAAGTGGCGGGCTCTCCGAATCCCGTGCAATGAATTTACATTCATGGTGATGAACCTGACGCTTCGAATTCGGCCAAGTTAAAATGGCTATTTAAAGAACTTAAATAACACAAAATTCGTACCAATAAAGGTACGTCATGCAAAAGGATGTGCCGGTTAGACACAGTGCATCGTACAGACGCGCCCGTCGGTTCCAAAGTACCCCGTATGGATGCGCCCAACAGAGCACAGATCCATGCGTCCTAATCAACATGGACCCATGCGCCCATTTTGGCTCGTCACCCATCAAGCAATTAATGGTCAAGTGACAGAGTTGGCAGCACATCCCCTAAGGACTGGACAGTTAGCAGCTTTTCCAGAAGACGAAGCGTCGCTGGCATCAGCATCATCATTACTTTCCTCCGACGGTTACGACCTACGTGGCCGACCAACCACTCGCATGTACCTCAGCAGCAATGCGCCCGAAGACCCGCATGCGCCTCAAAAGCCGTGTGCCCAAACTGGTTCGTAACTCCTAAAGGTTGTGAGCCAAAGTCTTCTCATGCGCCCAATCCCAGGTGCATCATATCAGATCACTCTCCACCAAATCCGAGATCTTTGAGCAACGGGCATGTACCACGTGTCCTTTGACTCAATTCAGCCTATGAAGGGGTGCTAATCACCCAAGATCTCAGCAATTGAAAGATCCTCTTCCCTGCTACGTGTCAACTCACAAATGCAGCATGAAGGATTCAACCCACAAATGATGGTGAATCATCCATGCGCCTCCTGCAGCTTCAACCACGTGGCATCCCACGTATAGGTGCATCCTACATATGCACGCATGAGCATCCAGCCTGCAAACTATAAATAGAGGGATCATTTCTTTCTTCCAGGACCACATAATATACATACGTACACAGACAGAAAAATACATCAGAGTTATCATCTACCAAGATCGGAAGAGACACTCAACATCTTCTTCCCATCTGCAAACTCGAGCACCCAGAGCAACTCAGACCATCAGAGAACCGAGAACCGTCATCAGATCGTCAACGGAGTCAACGCATTACCACTCGCTCCATCGACACAGGGATCCAGATAAAAAAAAGTGTTCTCCTAGGACTACATCTAAGTCCTACATTGTAATACTGTTCTGTTTGTAATTGAAATTGCAATAAAAAGATTTTAATGGCAAACAAGCTGGCGACTCTGCTGGAGACCTCTTTTTCCTCCATCGAGAAAGCTGTGTCGCAATCCGACGACGTGAAGGTGGGCTCCTTCCACAAGACGCTGGTCGTACGCCTCAATCAATAGGTGTATGAGGAGTTCATCTCTGAAGGCAGCGCAAGTCCTTCGAAGCGGTTGCCAAATCCGAAGAAGACTCGCTAAGTATGGGTACGCAAGGGCGAGGCCCCTGGCACCACCACTGAAGGGGATGTACCGATACAGTCCACCCTTCTTGCTGACATCCTCAGCAACCAGGATGCGCCCACCGGTGCAGCGCATCTCTCGGGAAAGTGTGGTGCTGACCACATTCCCCAGCCATCTCCTTCTCAGACAAGGAAGATGCGCCGACGGAGCAGGGGCGCATCTAATACCCTATGCAGTAACTCTGATGCGCCACAGAAGGCTTCTATCTTTAACAGACTCACTCGCTGTCGTGGCGAGGAGAATTTGGACTCTTAGTAATATGCACCCCAGCGGGCTGGCACGAAGAAGTCCAAGGCAGCACGGGCCATGCGCCTCAAACGTGCTATGCCAGCGACAAACCAGAAGCATGCGCTCACAATCAGGTGTGCTGCTGATGGTAAGCTGTATAACGTCGACTCGGGTGCTTCTGCGCCAGAAATGAGCTGATCTTTAAAATCCTTGCCTCACCTGGGCGAATCTGTTGCGTTCGCAACCAAGTCGAGCAACGCAAACTCTGTGGTCTTGAACCCCAGCACCTACATAGGATGTATGTTTGTGGCTGGTTCAAGTCACTATAAATTTTGTACCCCTACTACTGATCTGAGCGCATCTTCTGCGTTGGTTCAGGGGGCGCAGCATTCACCTAACCATCCCGGCGCTTGGCCTTACCATGCGCCTGATGGGGGTGTGAAGGTGGCACTCTCACTTGACTACCCCGGCGCTTGGCCTTGCCATGCGCCTGATGGGGGTGCGAAGGTGGCACTCTCCTCAAATGATTTACGTAATGTGATCAGTCACAAGCGCCGATCAGGAGAGTCGACTGACAAGCACAATGCGCCCCTCACAGGGTACACATGTGCTGTAGTCGCCATCAACTGTTGTTGTAAAACAGTAGTCCCACCACCAAGGCAGTCGGTGTTCCAGCGGCTGCAATCATCAACACCCCTCCAACGTCGCCTCGGGAAGAAGGTGTCAATTAAAGAGGAGCCAGAACTAAAGGTTGCTTCTTGCAACGTAATCTCTAACTCCTCGTCAATCCGAAAGGAGACTGGCAATTCCTCGACCTCGTCCTCGTCCAAAAGCCAACCAAGGAAGACCAAGACGACTGTCCCGTCCTCTGGAGTATTTGAAGGCACTCGGGGGAGAAAGAAGATCTCGGAGGAAGCTGGGGGCAGTCAAGCCCCTGTTGATCCTCCTCCTGAAGACGAAGACGTCCTCCAGAGCATAGCTGGGGGTAGCCAAGTACTTGTCGATCTTTATCCCGAAGACGAAGATATTCCCCAGAACATAGCTGGGGGTAGTCAAGATGAAGCTCCAGGAGAAGCGACTCCTCTACAAGAGAGCGAGACTGAAAGCGATGCTTCAACCGATCCATACACTTCCAGCCATGTCATGACATTATACATGACTGGGGGTGATACAGAGTCAGATGCGCCGCCAGCAGATCTCGTCCAGCGTATGGATACTTTGGAAGGGGGACTTAAAACCCTCTCCGCCTCCATAAAAACACTGACTCAAGCCATATTCAAGATACGGTCAGCTTTGGCCAGAGCACCTTCTACCGGTCCTGACCCAGGGGCCAATAAAGAATCAAGTGTACTCCTTCAACGGGTATCCTTGGATACATATCGCCGTAAAGCACCTCGGACGTCGGAGCCATCAAATGCTCAACTCCCGGCTGTACCACCTTCCCCGACTCCCATCTCCACGGAAGACATGGTTGAGATGATCAGGGACTTGCGTGAGCACTTCAAGTCCAAGAACAGACAGGAGGAGCGTCAGAAAATGGGGATTCCACAACCATACCCCCTCGAATGGAACAAAGTGGTTTATCCTCCCAAGTATAAACCACAAACATTGACGCCATACGACGGGAAGGACTCTCCACGCTGCTATCTAACGTACTTCCAGTCTCAAACGAGACATCTCCCGAAGGAAGATGCGCTACTCACCAGCATATTTGTCGGGGCATTGAAAGGAGTGACTTACGACATGTACTACAGTCTCCCCGACAACTCCATATCTTCCTTCGACGACTTGACACGTCTCTTCCTCGATCGTTTCTACGATGGAGGAAAGGACATGACAATGGCATACCTCATAGAGATACGTCAGAAGGAGAAGGAAACAGTTCGAACATTCATCGAACGGTTCCGACAAGCCTACTTCAGACTGCCCCCGGGCATGCCAGAACATTCACTCCTCTTCTCCTGCAGCATGAACATGCTGCCTGCAATCAAACTCTGGCTCAACTCTACTCCTCCTTCCGACTAGAGTTCATTGATCATCGAGGCCGAAGCAGCAGAAAAGAAGGCGTCCAATGCTCGCCTTCTGGGAGTCAGTTTCATGCCTTTGAGGACAAGGGAAAACGGCCTGCAACCAACAACCCTGGATAAGAGACGAAAGGGAAGCAGACGTTGACTGTCAATGCCTCCAAAGGTGCATCAATACCTACTCAGAAGCCTCCACTTGCACCAAGGCCAAAGGAGGTTTATTCTTTCAACGATGAAGACACCTTGCAACACTTCGAGATATTAAAGCAGGGTGACAAGATCAAGTTACCGAACCCAAAGCGTCTTGACGAGGTTGGGAGAGTGGACAATCCGAGGTACTGTCACTACCATCGGTTTGTCGGACATCCAACTAAGGACTGCTACGTCCTCAAGAACTACATCCAGCACATGATCAATGAGGATGTCATCTCCAATTTGGCACCTTGCGGCCAACCACACCACAAGATGGCGTCGTCCCCATCCCAAAAACAACAATGGAGGTGGTTAACCTACCACCTAGTCGCGACAACGTGAGTGGACTCATCCCACTCACCACATCTCGGGGAGAGATCTTATGGGTTCACCCTGACCTCGTCTCCGAAGTCACTCAATCGGGGGTACGCTCTACCTCCAAAACTAAGGACAGGAAGATCAAGTCTTGCCGCATGGTCTCTTCCTCTGCGGAAGAGGCACCTCCTGTACAGACACGTTCACATCAGAACTGTCAGCCCCAGTTTTCAAATTAGGGGTATTTTCGTTATTTTTCAAGTTTTATAATTTTTAGGAATTTTTATTTATTTTATGTGATTTTTTGGGATTTATTTGGTTTGGTTTGGATTTTATCCAATTCAGACTCAAGTTGGAGACCCGGGTAGCCTGGACCCTAGTGGGACCCACATACTAGCTGGACTTCGTCCACATACCATCCTAATTAGGCTAGAAACCATAAACCCTATTTTTTATGGCTTAATTAGTCATTTTAGAGCTTAATTGGTTAATTAGAAACAAACCGAACCAAACCGAATTCAATTTGAACCTAAACCAAGTCTAATGGGTTGGGGGCTTATTGGATCCCCAACCCAAACCCATTAGCCATGGCCGGCCATGAGTAGGAGCCCCCCCTTTTCTTCTCCATTAAGAAAACTCTCTCTCTTTCAAAAATCCATTTTTTCCTTCAAGCTTTTCTTCCTCAAGCAAACCTACAGCGTTCCACGCCGTTTTTACGGTGAGGACTGGGCGTTGTCACGTGCACGTACCCTTATAACGGGTGCGGGTCGTGACACATTTTAGTAGTGGCCTACGCAGGTCCTGTAGTCACAATTAGTGCGATGTCGTGGCGGCACTCGTCTTAGAGTGTTGACTACGAGCCTGTGTTACACATAGGATGTAGTAGGCTAAGAGTGCTCAATCACAGTAGGATCTTTTCTAGCTTATCTTGCTTACCGTCTTTGATATTGATTTACTGTATTCTAACTGTCCTCCTTTGATATTGCCTTCATGTGCCATATTGATATCTTCTTTTCAATTTGTCTCCGGGATAGTTATGACTCACTCTCCCGGTGAGGAGCACGGGGAGACGGAGAGGTCTGCCACCTCTGGCGGGCAGGCTTCGGTCACTTCCCCTGCAGATGGGACTTCTGTTGGGGCACTCGGGGGTACTCCTCCAGCGCTTTCGATGACCGTCCCTGGGGTTGCGGGTGTACTTCCCGCAGTGCCAGGGGCTACGATGGGAGTTGTCGGAGGCGTTCTTCCTCCTGCCGTACAGCGAATTCCTCCGATAGTTGCAGATGTACTTCCACCTCCACCTTCTCTGTCTACAGATATGGGGCAGATGCTTACCTTCCTCCAGCAAATGCTGGAGACTCAGAGAGCCCAGGTCGAGGCTCAGTAGAGGCAGACAAACGCGATGCGTCAGGGCATGGAGGATGCCCATCAGTTGGCCCTTGCAGCCGTGGAGCAGAGGGCTCCTCATCCGGGGACGCGTACTAGGTACGGAGATATCCAGGACTTCAAGAAGCTCGGGCCCCGTGACTTTAGCGGGACCGAGGGCGTGGTCTATGCAGATGATTGGCTCGTGGATATCAAGCGGCAGATGAGAGCCTTCCGCCTGGCAGACAACCTGAAGGTCGAGGCGGTAGGTTTGCAGTTGCTAGACATTGCGCGCACCTAGTTCAGAAAAGAGCCAGCCCTAGCTGGAGAGGGCCATACTTGGGCAGAGTTCAAGCTCCTCTTCAAGGAGATATTCTTTTCCCCCATGGACAAGATTGACCTGGTGCGACAGTTCCAGGATCTGCAGCAGGGCAGTTTATCTGTGGAGGAGTACGCAGCGGAGTTCGGCCGTCTGAGCCGATACGCAGCGTACATGGTTCGAGACCCGGAGATCAGGGCGAGCCATTTCAGGGAGGGGCTGACTTGGGATATCAAGATCCTCATTCCCTCCTTCTATGAGACTTATACCCAGATCTACGCAGAGGCCCGCAAGGTAGAACGGGAGTGGGGCTTGAAGCCCAAGAGGGAGCGTGACCTTTTCTCGGGGGCTTCTAGCAGTGCGGGGGCTGCTAAGCGCCCTCAGCTTCAGCATCGTTCTTTCCAGCATCACCAGCCGCAGGTGCAGGCCAGAGCACCGGTTCAGTAGTAGGTGCAGCACACTCAGCCGAGGCAGGTACAGCATGGGGCTCCTTGTCACTTCTGCAAGAATACTGGTCACGTCTGGAAGGTTTGCCGGAAGAGGCTAGGAGTGTGTCTCTTTTGCGGCGAAGCAGGCCATCAGTTGAGGGAGTGTCCGATGAACCCTCGTGTTACTGGTACAGCTCAGAGGGCACCGGCGAGAGTTTCTGCAGTACAGCAGAGGGGTCCACTTTCGACCCAGCAGCAGCGGTTTGTTCAGCACCACCAGCAGCGGGGTGGTCAGGGTAGAGCTTTTGATCTTGCAGCTGAGGGGATGGAGCCTATTGCGGATGTTGTCGCAGGTTCTATTCTACTCGATTCTTTTCCAGCTTTAGCCTTGTTTGATTTTGGTGCTACACACAGTTTTGTGTCTGTTTTTTTGCTCTTAGGCACAATATCATTGCTGAGTATCTTGGTAGGACTTGCAAGATTATGACTGGGAATGGCATCATCCTAGTTAATAATGTTTGCAAGGGGCGGAGAGTTTCTTTGAGAGGCCGAGAGCTGAGTGCGTGTTTGCTCGTAATGCCACTTCCGAGTTACGATGTGGTACTCGGTATGTATTGGTTGAGCAAACACCACGCTAGCATCGACTGCAGAGGGGACAGGATTATGTTTAGGCCGCCGGGAGAGCCGGAGTATGAGTTCACCAGGGGTGCAGTGGAGCGGGGAGATGGGTTCTGCGGAGCGTTGTTGGCGGGGCCGGTGTTGCCACATCCACTCATTGCTGAGTTCTTGGATGTCTTTCCCGAGGAGCTGCCCGGGATGCCGCCAGATCGTGATATTGAGTTTTCTATAGACCTAGTGCCGGGCGCTGAGCCTATCTTCCAGCACGTCTATAGAATCAACAACAGTGAGTTAGCGGAGCTGAAGAAGCAAGTCGATGAGCTGGAGGACAAGGGCTTTATTCGATCTAGCTCTTCACCTTGGGGCGCGCCAGTTCTTTTCGTCCCCAAGAAGGATGGTACGATACGTCTGTGTATTGATTACAGGGCGCTCAACAACCTTACCATCAAGAACAAGTATCCTTTGCCTAGGATTGATGACTTGTTCGACCAGTTGAGCGGGGCAAGAGTGTTCTCGAAGATCGACTTGCGTACCGGGTACCATCAGCTGAAGGTGAAGCGGGATGACATTCCGAAGACTACCTTTCGGACTCGCTATGGCCAGTATGAGTATACCGTCATGCCGTTTGGGTTGACCAACGCCCCGGCGGTATTCATGAACTTGATGAACAAGGTATTTCATCAGTACCTTGACAAGTTCGTGGTGGTCTTCATTGATGACATTCTCATCTATTCGAAGACGCCAGAGGAGCACGAGGAGCACCTGAGGATTGTGTTGGACACTCTCAGGAGGGAGCAGCTACATGGGAAGCTGTCCAAGTGCAAGTTTTTCTTGGATCGCGTGGAGTTCCTAGGCCATGTTGTCTCTGGCGAGGGGATTTCAGTGGATCCGAAGAAGATTTCTGCGGTGGAGTCCTGGTCTACGCCGAGCTCAGTAGCAGAGGTTCGAAGTTTTCTGGGTCTGGCAGGTTATTACCGGAGGTTCGTGCAGGACTTTTCCAGGATTGCCCAGCCGATGACCCGCCTTACCAGGAAGGACGAGGAGTTTGTTGGTCCGATGAGTGCCAGGCCGCCTTCGAGGAGCTGAAGGCGAGGTTGACTACAGCTCCTATCTTGACGCTGCCATCTGGATCTGGTGGTCATACGATCTACAGTGATGCTTCAGTACGGGGTTTGGGTTGTGTGCTTCAGCAGCATGGGAAGGTAATTGTCTATACATCTAGGCAATTACGTCCTCATGAGAGTAATTACCCTACCCACGATCTGGAGCTGGCAGCGATCATCTTTGCTTTGAAGCTGTGGAAACACTATCTGTACGGAGAGCGTATGGAGATCTATACTGACCACAAGAGCTTGAAGTATGTGTTTACCCAGAAGGAGCTGAATATGAGGCAGAGGCGATGGTTAGAGCTGATGAAGGATTTTGATATATCCTTACTGTACCATCCAGGGAAGGCCAACGTGGTCACGGATGCTCTGAGCAGGTATCCCATGGCCATGTGTTTGACGATGGATCGTCACCTTCTGGCAGATCTGGAGAGCTTGGGCATAGAGGTGATAGTTCCTGGGTTCGAGACACAGATGTGGGGTCTGCAGGTGCAGTCGGAGCTGATGGAGAGAGTCAGGGCAGCTCAGTTTGAGGATGAGGCTCTGAGGGTCATCAGGGAGCAGGTCCATATAGGACTGTTTGTCACGATCCGCACCCACTATGAGGGTACGAGAACGTAACAACGCCCATCCTACGCCGCAGTGTCGGCGGTAGAATGCTGTCCTAGGTCACAAACATCTAACAATATATCCCTAAGCAGTTTATACTCCCCGAATGGGGGTGACATAGCAGTAAAACTCAATCACAACTAAGGAGGAGATAAGACGATATGAAATAGAACTCAAGGAAATAAATAGATGAAATAGTCTAAGATAATCCCAGCAATATCCAGAGAAATACAAACTCAGCTACAGCATGAAAGAATATATACATCTCAGAATAAGTCTAGCTAAAACATGTCTCATGACTACAAAAAGGAAGATAAGCCTAACTAATCTAGACTAGGCAATCGGAGAAATATCCTCAGCTACAGCTGGGTCCTCCTGGGAGTCCAGCTCAAAGGTGTCATCTAAAGCTGCCCCGTAGAAAGTGTCCAGGCAGGCCTCCTCCTCGTCCTCTGTAATATTTCAACAGGTCCAGTCAGGACAGGAGCGAGCACAGTACATCTCAACAATTCATAGCAGGTTAGAAAATATAAACATACAGTAAAGTAAGATACAAGTACTGAAAGAAGTGCAGTATAAAAACAGAGAGAGAACTGTAATAGAAATATCTACTATAAATAGAGAGCTAACATGTGGCTAGTGAGTCAGAGTACAACATGAACATGTAAATGGCCTGGGATGATTCTGTGAAGACACTACAGAATGATTCAAAGAAGATACTACTGGTGTATTATTCACATGTCCACTTCTACTCCTCCGTACCCCCAATCAATACACAAGGATCCAGCCAGGTTATGTTATATGATTACATGCACGGCCCCCGACGGGTGATACATGGATGTCCCATAAATGGGGATTCTGGGGGTTATCCAACAGTGTAAGATTCAAGAGACTCTGTGATCATGAGGGTACATGTCACAAGTAATCAAATGAACCAAGAAGCATAGTGATACGCCATGTAAGTGAAACGCACAGAACACGTAGTACCCGATGCTCCCTAAGGATAATATCTCAAGAAAGGATCCATATAGTACCAATCCGTGTGACCATCGTGACAGTACAAGTAAAGTAATCTACTGCAGGAAATAATTCTAAGCAGGATATAAAATTATCAGAGGATGTACTCGCCTGGTATCTGAATAGCTGTGAAAATGTACTGTCCAAGATGAGGTACCTGGCTCCTAGTTAGAGCAACACAAGTCACAACAAGTCCAAAATGGCAATAATATGCACTACGATGCGTTCTACATGAATCTAGGTCAATCTAGGCCAAAGTCAACTTTTGGTCAACTCTGGTCAACCCTAGAAGTCAAACTAGGTCAACCAAGTCAAACCTATGTCAAACTAGTCTACACTAGGCTAACAAGGCTATTCTAAGTCTAACTAGACTACACAAGTCAAATCTAGGCCCCTAGGCATACCATGCCATAGGCTAAAAGACCAGGCCATGGGCCAATAGGCTAAGCCAAGTCTAAACAACCTATAAAATATCTATACACATAACACATGTATACATATATCATATCACATAATATCCCATTTATATATATACATTACATTATGACATATCGTATCCCAAACTCTATAACATAACTATCACATGGTATCATATATATAGATATATATATATATATATCTATATATTATATATATATTATATATATATATATATATTATATATTAATATATATATATATAATAAAATATATTATATATATATATATATATATATATATATATATATATATATATATATAATATATATATATATATATAATAATATATATATATATATTTTATATATAAAAAAAAAAAATATATATAGATAATATTATATATATATATATAATATATATATATATATATATATATATATATATATTATATATTATATATATATATATTATATATTATATATATATAATATAATAATATATTAATATATATATTATAATATATATATATATATATATATATATATATATATATATATATATATATATCTATATATATATATATAATATATATATATATATATATATATATATATATATATATATATATATATATATATATATATATTATAATATAATATAGATATATATATATATATATATATATATATATATATAATATATATATATATATATATATTTATATATTAGATATATATATATATAATATATATATTATATATAGGTACAATACTATGATATATTATATAGGGATTAGAGAGGGGACACATGAGTGTGTGGGATGATCACAAGTGCAAGTGTGCGTGTGTATCATAACATGAGTGTGGGCTTGTGTGTACATAGGCATGTGTTTTGTGTGTGAGTGGCTAGAGGGAACATGAGAGTGTTGTGCTAGGCTAGAGAGTGAGGGT
Organism: Iris pallida; assembly: GCA_029216955.1. Taxonomy (NCBI): domain Eukaryota; kingdom Viridiplantae; phylum Streptophyta; class Magnoliopsida; order Asparagales; family Iridaceae; genus Iris; species Iris pallida. The sequence goes on along the minus strand of JANAVB010031416.1, from coordinate 7,924,844 downwards.
GTGTGAATGTGAGGGTGCTGTGTGTAGGGGATCAAAACAGTCCACACAACCAATTTCCGATTTCAGTCCAAAATAACTTTTCCAGATTTCAGATTATACAATATGGAACCAACAGTTCAAACAACTCATGGATTTCATGTTTAAAACAGTTCACAAAATCAGTAATCCTATTGACATAAACCCAAACAATAGTCCATAACAGTCCTATTATTGAATCTCAGTTTTTAGGAGAACAACACCTCCAAAACAGTGTATAAGAACACACAAAAACAGTTTAAACAGGCCTTAAATGTAAACCCAGATTTAAACTCATTCTAATACCTCAAACTCAGATTTTTATATTCACATATCAACTCAAAAAGAAAACCAAATAAGAGCAGTCCAACAGTCCTATAGGAATTCTCAGTTTTTTGAATCAACATAGCCCCAAATCACCTCAAATTGACACATACATAGGATTTTCATAGGTGAACATATTAGAGATTTAAATCATACTATTAACAGTTTAAATAGGTTAAATAAGCTGTTAAAATTCGAAGTGTAAAACTGGAAACAAAAGGAAATGAAATCAGTGAATGTGCAAAGGAAAGGGAATTAGTTCATGTAATAAGGAAAACTGAAATTGCTATTCCATGGACTTTAAACATACACCAAGGTTATGAAGAGTAATTCTCAGGTTAATACACTTAGGAAAGAACCCATTCAAATCCATTCAACCCAAATCCTGTGACAGTAACCTTCAAACACATCATCATTCAAACAGTTAAGTACTTGACAGTTAAAATTGAACCAAAACCAGTTAATATTTTGAGAGAATCATTTCAACCCCAAATAGCTATTACATTCTCAACATACCAATAACCCATTCTCCTATCAATAGCCAATTTCGAAAAAGGAAAGGAAATCAATTCACATTATTTAAGAGTCAATCTCAGGTTTCCTCATTCTCAGGATATGCAAACTATTTCATGAACTAATTCCCAATTTCCCAAACAAATCCTTTCATGTATAAAACTAGCATTGAACTAAAGTGTGTATCAAAGAGGAATACAGTGAGGAACAAAACTGGGATTCACAATGTGTGAGGGAGTGAACTGTGATTATATTAGAGACCTGTGTGTAAAAGACTTCCAGATTTCAGTTCAAAAGCAACGAACCCATCTCCATTTTCTTAATAGCCAAACTCAGTACAGTCCCTGTTGGTTTACAGTATTCAAGAATAACTCTTCTCAATATGGAACATAGAAATACATTGGTAAATACAAAATCAGTAAATCAAATCAGTTAACATAGGAAAAACCAAAGCTCTGTGAACAGGTTTCGAAATCCAATAAATGCCAAGTTCTCATTTTACAACCCCAAAATCAAATTCAATAAAAACATGAAGCTAACAAGAATGATACTCATGTGGGGGTAATTAACAAAGGTTGAAACATCACTAAGAACTGGGAATTTAAACTAGTTTAGTAATGAGACAAACCCATGTATCAGTGACAGGAATTTGGTTTAAACATTTGAAAACAATGTGTGGGAGGTAAATCTAACAATTTCAGTTAACCCTCAATCTCAGTCACCCACATCAATTTAACTAAAAAAATGCAGTTATCTCATGAATTCGACAGTGTTCAATAGGGGATATCCCAAGGCTGTGTGTGGCAAAATATGGGAAGGCAATGTGAGTGAAATAAATTAGGAAGTTACTCTCAGGTTTGGATTTCTGGAACCATTGACAGGAAAAAAAAATAGGACATGGCAGTTAACATATCAAATTGATTCCCAAAACCATGTGCATCTACACAAATCAAGTTAGCCTATCCATCATTCACACACAAAAATCAGTTTACAGGGAGATTAAATCTGGGAATGCAATTTAAAACCCAACCAATGTGACAGTTTGATAGGGAATGAAACAGTGATCAATCCAAAATTGAATCCAACAACCCAATGCTCAAGCCCATCACAAATTAGCATGGTTCTTAGTTATTACCACATGTGGTGAACCTATTTCAATATTTAACATCATAAACAGCTAATTAACAGGTTAAAATTAGGGAATTCATATTTAACATAGTGTATCAGTGAAGTATCAGTCCACACAGAAATTCGAGAAATTCGAACCCAAAATTCCATCACAAAATCACAAACATTGGTTGTTAAATAGTGTAGCATGTGTACACGTGTCTTGAGTGTCCTCAAGTGTCCAGAAACACGACACAGGCGTGTCCAATACGTTGCTAACACGTGGGTGCACCCAGTTTGCACAGTGTCGTGCACACGTGCACGTGTCTGTAGGACACTACACACGACACGTGAGATCTCGTGGTCATGCCCACGTGTAGCCCACGTGTCAGGCTACACATAGGACCCAACGACACGACCACATCGTGTCCAGAGTGGACACGACTCGCGTATCAGTGGCATTTCAGAATGAACGCGCGCGCGTGTAGGTCCAGTGCGCGAGTCCTGGCGTGTCCGACACGACACCGCTGGACACGAGGCTTGGGGGATAGGTCCGCAGACACTGCCCCATCCTCTCAGTCCAAGCAGGCCCGCTACATGGCCTGTGCACTGAGCACGAGGCCACGAGCACAGGGGAACCCTAGCCGCGCACGTGGCTGTATCAACACCATCGTTCGGACACGACACGACACAGAAACGTGTTCAGAACATAAACGTGTAAGCGACACAAAAACTCAATTATCTATTCAAATACAATCGAAAAATAGCAAAGGAAATCCTATTGAGGCATTAGGTCGAACACCTAGGTAATCCTATTGATACGTGTCTGATACGGACACGTATTCGACACAAATTGGGGTCAGCTCCTACCCGAGGCTAGAGGGGACCTAGGGCTATACATCCATGATGATAAACCAATAGTTTAAATGGAGGATGAAGGAATTACAAATGGGTGTCTCGAGCTCAAAAAAACTGTTAAGTACAGTCCTCTTCTACTGTAGCTCGAGTACTGTAGATTTCCCAAATCTGTACTCTACCTCCATGGACAGTAAAAGGGTGATGGTTAGGTCACAATGCAAGAAGTTTCATTGAAAAAGGTTAAGAAATGACCAAGTTATGAAGGAGTGAAGAAAAGGCTCACCTTGTTCTTGAGAATGGAAATGATGTAAAGAGGCAAAGGATTTGAGAGGATTAAATAGGGAGGGGATCCCAAGATGGCTGTCCTAATATCTAGGGTTAGAGTTGATCTAATGGTTCTCCACCATTCTAGACTAATCAATGGCTAGATGAAACCTAGGTAGCCTATCACTCGTCTTAACTAATCAATATGACTAATAACTAACCAAATCACAAATCATGACTAGCCATGACTAACCATGACCAATCTCAATCTATCTTAGTCTAACCATGACTAACTAGGACTAATCTAGGTTAGGCTAATCTGGACCACATGAAAATTAGTTAAATAATATTTAAATTGAACCATTCACAATAAATCATTTAAGTTCCTAATAAATATATTATTTCTAATAATTCAAAAGTAAAAAAAATACCCTCTAGGCTAAAATGATAAATGAAACACCCTAATCTCATGGCTAGGCTCTAGGGTAGGCAGTCTCTACGGTTACACTATCAAACAAATCATAAGTCATGATTTAAAATAGTTTTAAAATGATTAAAATCACCAAAAATCATATCATGATTTAAATATCAATAAATAATAATTATAATTACAAAATTTCAAAATTACCCTCATCTGGAAACTGGGTGTTACACTGTTGGATGAGTTCTCTATAGCAGGGATGGGTCGTTGAGGCATGGTACCAGATTGTGCGTGCCGAGCGGAGGACTTCGGGAGGAGGTTCTTCAGGAGGCGCACCGTTCTCAGTACTCTATGCATCCAGGAGCCAACAAGATGTGTAGAGACTTGAGACAACATGTTTGTTGGTATGGCCTGAAACATGAGGTGGCTCAGTTCGTTTTGAGATGTTTGGTGTGCCAGCAGTGAAGGCCGGGAGGCAGAGACCCGGTGGATTGCTCCAGCCACTACCCATTCCTGAGTGGAAGTGGGAGCATATCACTATGGACTTTGTATATGGGCTTCCGTGCTCTCCAGGAGGGAAGGATGCGATTTGGGTCATTGTTGATCGATTGACCAAATCGGCCCACTTTTTGCCTTTCAAAGTGGGTTTGTCGACGGAGAGGTTGGCCGAGATGTACGTGCGGCAGATAGTCCGATTACACGGGGTTCCAGTGAGTATAGTCTCGGATCGGGACAGCCGATTTACTTCCTACTTCTGGTGGAGTTTGCAGCTTAGCTTGGGCACATCGCTCAAGTTCAGTACCGCATACCACCCCAGACAGACGGCAGTCGGAGAGGACGATTCAGACCCTCGAGGATATGCTGCGTACCTGTGTCTTGGACTTCGGGGGATCTTGGGAGGACCATCTTCACTTGGTAGAGTTTGCTTACAATAACAGCTACCAAGCCAGTATAGAGATGTCACCTTTCGAGGCTCTATACGGACGGAGGTGTCGTACTCCCTTGTCTTGCGATGATGTCGAGAGGGTTTTGCTTGGCACTGAGATGGTGGTGGATGCTGCAGAGAAGGTCAGGATTATCTGAGATCGACTTCGGGTGGCGCAGGATAGGCAGCGGTATTGGGCCGATATCCACCGGAGGCCATTGGAGTTTGAGGTATAGTTTAGATTTTTCTAGTATTTGAGTCTGATTGTGATTGTTTTAGATCAAGCTCTAAGTCTTGTGTTTTGTTCTAGGTTGGTGATCTAGTCTTTTTGCGAATTTCTCCGACGCGTGGCACGATTCGTTTTGGTGGCGGCGGAAAGCTTAGTCTACGATACATCGGACCATTCCGTATCTTGGGCAGGGTCGGTGCAGTGGCTTACCGACTGGAGTTACCGCCCGCACTAGAGGGAGTGCACTGCGTGTTCCACGTGTCGCAGCTGAGACGGTACGTGGCAGATCCCAGTCACGTCTTGGACCACTCGGAGATCAAGGTGGGACCGACACTCAGCTATCCAGAGAAGCCGGTCGAGATCTTGGACCGAAGAGAGAAGGTGCTCCGGAACCAGGTCATTTCCTTGGTTCGTGGTGCATGGACACACCACTCTCTAGGTGAGTCCACCTGGGAAAGGGAGGATGACATGCGGGAGCGATTCCCATATCTCTTCGAGCCTTGAGGTAAAATTTTTCTTTTTCTTCCTTGTTCTGTTCATGATTGCTGTGTTAGTTCTCATTCAATTTCGAGGACGAAATTTTTTAAGGAGGGTAGATTTGTCACCCCAGTTTTCAAACTAGGGGTATTTTCATTATTTTTCAAGTTTTATAATTTTTAGGAATTTTTATTTATTTTATGTGATTTTTTGGGATTTATTTGGTTTGGTTTGGATTTTATCCAATTCGGACTCAAGTTGGAGACCCGGGTAGCCTGGACCCTAGTGGGACCCACATACTAGCTGGACTTGGCCCACAACCCTCCTAATTAGGCTAGAAACCATAAACCCTATTTTCCATGGCTTAATTAGTCATTTTAGAGCTTAATTGGTTAATTAGAAACAAACCGAACCAAACCGAATTCAATTTGAACCTAAACCAAGTCTAATGGGTTGGGGGCTTATTGGATCCCCAACCCAAACCCATAAGCCATGGCCGGCCATGAGTAGGAGCCCCCCCTTTTCTTCTCTATTAAGAAAACTCTCTCTCTTTTTCAAAAATCTATTTTTTCCTTCAAGCTTTTCTTCCTCAAGCAAACCTACAGCGTTCCACGCCGTTTTTACGGTGAGGGCTGGGCGTTGTCACGTGCACGTGCCCTTATAGCGGTGTGGGTCGTGACAAGAACGCCTAACCTGACGAAGCTGCCGTCGAGATGGTGCCTCCTTGCGCCGTCCCTGCTGCCCAGGAAGAGGGTCCATCCAGGCCTCTAGCAGCCAATAAACAGAAGCATGTAGAGGCCCGTTTCGACAAACCTTTACGAAAGGAGAATGCTCTAGGGCTAGCCAAGCCCCACAACTTCGATACGACAACTGGCACAACTTGCTAGTACTCCTGCCCGCCTATCTCTGTTTGAGCTTCTTCGTCTTTCCAAAGACACCCGCGAAGCTCTCTGTGAAGCCTTGAAGGATGCTGAATCCTTCATCAGTCAGGTCAAGCAGCCTGAGGATACCCCAACCACATGTACGTACTGCCATTATGCGGATGAAGTTATCCCCAACATAACCTTCACCCAACAAGACATGCTGCTCAAGCACAACCGACACAATAGGCCACGGTATTATACGGGTATGTCGGTTCCGTCAAGGTGAAGCGAATTCAGATCGATCCAGGATATTCCCTCAGCATCATTCCTAAGACGTTGCTCTCAACACTGGGGATCCCGATGTACCGTCTGGTGCCTTCCAACACTACAATCAGCGGTTTCAATGCTAGCAAAAGTGAACCGCTAGGTAAAATACGACTGAAATGTCATATCGGCAACCTCCGAACCAAGGTGACTTGCTATGTCGTGGACGCTGACGTCAACTACAACCTCCTACTTGGTCGTCCGTGGCTGCATGAGTACATGGTGGTACCATCTACACTCCATCAATGTATGAAGTACGTGTCCACCAACGACATCTTCCGGACAGAGTTCGCAGACATTGACCCTTTCAAGGGGGTCGAAGCCTACTTCACTGATTCTACCATGTACAAGTCGTCCGACGAAGGGGAAGCCAATGATGCTGACGATGAAGCAGAAATGGCAGTAGAGCCGGACATGGGGCCAGAGATGATTCCCGACGCTCCTTTAAAAATTCGACTCAAAGGGAAACCGCCTCAGATGCTGCCTCCCATGACCATCAAGCTACCTGGAAAAGCACCAACTTCTCTAGGTAGAACACCTACTGAAGCTCCCTTGAAGATACAGCTCAAGGGAAAGCCGCCTCAAACATCGGCTCCCCTTGTGGAAAAACTACAGAGGAAGGCACCAATCCCTGAAAGCGCAGTTGAGGCACCTCTGAAGGCGCAGTTGAGGTACCTCTGAAGGTGCGTCTTAAAGGCAACCCTTCGTAATCATCCGTCTCATCCAAGCTGCCGGAGAAGGCCCACATAGCCCTCTCGGACCCTAAGGTCAAAGGTGCGATGGACTCTCCCGAACCAACCCCAGTACTCACAGATGAAGAGCTAGGGGAGTACATATCTGCTGATGTAGATGCACCCTCTCTGGACAATGTAATCCCGTGGGACAAAATCTCGTGTTTCGTCAATAATAGAGTCTTTTAATTATTCTAGTCTTTCATATTGGAATGCCTTGTATACATTAGATAACGCTCTACCGTCGTTGCAAACACAAATAACGACCGTCAATCATGTAAATCGAGTAGTCCCGTCCCAAGGGGTCTGTTTCGTAGTCCCACCGCAGAATCGAGACGAAGAATCCATCATCTTCGGCAAAGTCGAGCGTCATCAAGACCTCCCGGCAAGAACCAGATACCGACAGAATACAAGTCTATCGGTACAAGGACAAGGCAAAGTACCTCATCCAAAAGATGGGTTACGATCTAAAAAGCAACAGAGGCCTGAACTATGGCAAGGGTCGACGTCTTCCTCTCCGGCTCCCAACACCTAAAGGAAAGCCGCAGGACTACTATCATCGAACTCGACGGGGGGTGGGCTATGTCACGCCGCCGGCAACTCCAGAGAGTTCGGAGGCAGAAGAAGTAGAAAATTCTCATTCGTCTGAAGCATCAACTTGGGATTTTGATACCAGTATCGGCTCAGTCTTCAAGAAGGTGCTATTAGTCAACATGGCGTCTGCACAATCTCAAGAAGATAAAGGCGAAGACTAAACGTCAGAATTCTTCGAGGAAGAACCTTGGGCTCAACGCCTAGGAGCACAGTGGGAGTCTCGTTTTGAATTACGCGAACCCCCTACCGAAAACGAAGTCGAGCAGATCGACCTTGGGGATGGATCTTCTTCCAAACCCATCTTTATCAACAAGAGTCTAAAGGGACCAGACCGGGAATCTTTAATCCAACTGGCTAAAGAATATATCGACGTCTTCGCCTGGAGCTACGAAGATATGCCGGGACTTGATCCCCAGATCGCGATGCATTGGCTTAACATCTTACCTGATGCCAAGTCTATAAAGCCAACAGCGACGCTTTCGTCCTGACATCATGAACGCTATCGATCAAGAGGTAGACAAACTCCTGAACAGTGGGTTTATCCGTGAAGAACAACACCCGGATTGGGTGGCCAACGTCGTCCCTGTCACCAAGAAGAATGGAAAGATATGGGTCTGCATCGACTTCAGAGATCTCAATGCTGCTTGCCCGAAAGACGAATTCCCGCTTCCAATCACTGACGTGATGATCGATAATACATGTGGCTTCGAACGCATGTCTTTCATAGACGGGTATTCGGGCTACAACCAGATCAAAATGTTCTCCGACGACGCAAAGCACACGTCATTCAGTACACCGAAAGGGTTTTTCTGCTACACGGTGATGCCCTTTGGCTTGAAGAACGCTGGTGCTACATACCAACGAGCTATGAGTACCATCTTCCATCAACATCTATGTAAAACAGTCAAATGCTATGTTAATGATATCGCTGTTAAGAGCCGTCTTAGAGGTGATCACCTACAAGACCTAAAGACAGTCTTCGATCTCAAACGAGGGCACCAACTCAAGATGAACCCCGTTAAATCCTTCCTTGGGGTTTCTAGCAAAAGTTCTTGGGCTTCATTATCACGACGAAAGGCATTCATGTCGATCCCGAGAAGACCAAAGCCATCCTTGATATGGACCCTCCAAGGAATCTCCGAGAACTTCGAGGCCTGTAAGGGCGTCTTGCATACATCCGAAGGTTTATAGCAAACCTTTCCGAAAAATGTCAACCCTTCACCCAGCTCATGAAGAAGGGAGTCTCCTACGTCTGGACAGAGGAATACCAGAAAGCTTTCGATGATATCAAGGCTTACTTGACGACCCTGCCAGTCCTGGTGGCACCCGTCGCAAGCAAACCATTTCTCCTCTACGTCCATGCCATGGATCATTCCCTCGACGCTCTGCTGGCTCAGAACAGCGATGCAGGCTACGCACAAGCTATCTACTTCCTCAGTAGGACACTGATCGGGGACGAACACCGGTACAACCATGTTGAAAAGGAGTGTTTGGCTTTGGTGTTCGCCATCCAAAAGACTCGCCATTATGTCTCGGGCCAGATGTCACGACCTGCACCCCCTGTGAGGGTACGAGTACGTAACAGCGCCCAGCCTACGCCGTAGTGTCGGTGGTAGAACGATGTTCTAAGTCTCTAACTAACCATCAACTCATGTAGTATATAATGTACTCATCATGATCAACTCCGAACGGAGGACAAGTATAAGATATGGTGTAACTCAATCACAGTCTAAGCACGATAAGATAACACCGAAGTATAGCTAAGAAATTGAAGACAACAAAACTATTGATAAAATAACAACAAACTCAAACAATCTCAAATACATCTCAAGTCTCAAATCTCTATATACAACTCCAGTTCTAAACAGGAAAACTAAAACAAGACAGACTAGCTAAACTCCCGATCACTCCTGAGTGTCGGGACCATAGGTAGCTAAGCCATCTCATGGTCTGTAACATGTAGGGCATGTGTCCTCAGGGCAATCATCTATAAAATTTACAACAGGTCCAGTCAAGACAGGAACGAGCACATCTCATCAAGAAAACCCAAGTAAATGACAGAGAACTATAAAACAGTTATAGACAGTTGTATTGAGGAAAATGGAAGTTTATATTCAGGTGATGGTAAGAAAGACGGATAAAGTGCAAGGAAAGTAAATACTAAACAAGAGAATCAAGCAGCAATGACTATAAAAATAGAACTAGCTGAACCAGGGTAATATGATATAAAGTCCAGACAACAATGTAGACCAGTGTAACTCTAATGTAAGTCCAGTACAAATGAATCTAATACAAGATAAATCCAGTAAGGGACGATTCCATTATAGTGATCAATGATCCCAGGGTGAGTCCAGCCTATACTCTAGCAGTGTGTTTTAAAATATCGAGATCGACATGTAAACGGCTATGGGTAATCCGGCACATCACACACCTGGCTGGGTGTGAGATGGCTATCATTCCAGTTTGATTCCAACAAAAGGGTAATTCCAGAAATGGGGTATGTCTACATGTCTTACTCTAGTATTTCCCCTTCCAAAAAGTGAATCCAGAGTTTCGACATAATGATTCAAGATGAGTCCAGCCAGTAATATGAAGATACCAGTAAATAATTCCAGTAAATGATTCCAGTAGGTGATTCCAGTAATAGAAGCCAGGAATGATGATACCAGTAATAGAGGCCAGAAAATAAATGTGTGTCGTATACATGAATCCAGAAATATCTATACGTGTTGTAACAGAGAATCGCATACAACTAACTAGAACTGAAGTACAGTAATTGACAAGTAAATGAGAGAACTATCAGAGAATGTACTCGCCTCATACTCTGAAAAGAGTAGTGTAATGTCAGATGTCTGTGCCGGAGTCACAATGTCCTAAACAGAGTAATACAGGTTATAATGTGCTTACAATAAGACAAATGATATTTATGATGCAATCTACATGATTTCTAGGCCAATCTAGGTTAAAGTCAAACCTGGTCAACTGTCTAGGTCAAACTAGGTCAACTAGGTCAAGCCTAAGCCAAACAAGTCTCACTAAGCCTAACCAGCCTATTCTAGCAAGCACACACACTATCTAGGCTATACAAGCCAACAACACAATCACTAGGCATTCAAACCACACACACAGGCTATGAGCCATAGGTATACACCCATAGGCTATGTGCCCTGTATATAGGCCATAGGCCATATAGCTATATCATACATAGACCATTACACACCTTCACACATATATTATATTAATATTAATCTAATTTGTATAATAACACACATATGCACATAGCTAAAATAGGATACATTTATATAGGCTAACCTATAGGCTTGCCAATCTCATCTAGACTCATACACACACCTGATATCTAGCCTCTCTCTATTTCACTGAGATATACTCACAGACCTGTACCTATACACAGCCCAACACACCCTTGCACTCAAGCCTAAGGTACTCCCTCCTCCTAACTTTTGTTAACAATTCCTCTTCAATACTTCATAACCTCTCTCCTAACCACAACTATATTTATTACCTGTCTTGCCCCCAATACCCCTCTCACTTTCTATATAAATCTAGCTATCTAACCTCAAATATCTATCACTCTATCTATCACATAACAACACACTCTCTATCAACACGCACTCTCTTCCCCAAATGCCTACTGCCCTGTGACTGCTGCTATGGCCTGCAGTGCCATAGCTGCACTGCTAATGCAAGTGCAGGCAATGCTCTGCCTACTGCTGTAGCTCCTACAAATTCTCCCTGCAGCCAATGCTTGCTGCTGCCACTGCAAAAGCCAGGCCAAGCCAAAACAGGGCAAGCCAAGGCAGTGCCTTGGCTGCACCTGCAAATGCAATCCAATCCAGGCCAAACACATATAGGCCAAAACTGTTACTACTAACTCCAAATCACCCTACCTATGGCAGTACAACTAAGGTAAAGGAAATGAAAGTAACTGAAAATGAGGAAAAAGGAAATCTGGAACCTCAATTTCAGTCTAATAAAATAACATCAATACTTGTGTGCATAACAACCCAAATACTCAGAGTCTAACTCTAAAACCAATCCAAATTCGAAGCCCTTACCCAACATTCTTTAATGACAGTAAACCATATTCAGTTTTAAATGTAAATCTCAATCATATATGCTAAACAATACAATTATATTTATATAACAACCAAATCCACAATCCAATTTCAGTTAAACAGTGTACATAATGGTGTCAAGCAAGGCTATTAGTGTTCAGTTTTTTATTTCAGTTGAAAGGAAGTGGGGGGTTCTTGCTAAAACATCAAGCAACATAAGCAAATGAACAGTGAGAAGAAGGAATGTGTGAATTCTCAGAAAATAGCAATTGAATGTGACAGTGTGGAGATGTGTCCATACTCAGTGATTCTCAGCTGTGACAGTGTGTTCTCAGGAATGCAGGTTAAGTCAAATGAAATCTCAGGAATGCATAACAGTTCACATAAAAATTCTCAAACACTAACTCACCCTCATTAAACCCAGGAATTAAGAACTCATTTGAAAACCATAATTTGAATTCAAACTTAAAATCAGTAAACAACACATCAGTAAATTCAATGTTTAAATCCATTTCAGTTAACAGTGTGTAGGAATAGCATCTTAGATTAAAACAGTGCAATGTAGATATCGACTTGGTCATGAAGGCGATGAATCTCAGGAATTCTCTGTCTCAGGTTCAACTTAACTCAAAACTGGAAAAAAGGAAAAATATATAGTGTAATCCATACAAACAATCAATTGAAAACAAAACTCAAAACCAAAATCCCATATCCTATTGAGCATGGGTCATTTGTGTGCGCTGAAATTAATCTCAGAAAAATTGAAAACCTGTTTTGTATCAGAACATATAGGGAAAACCAAATTTAACACACAAAACATAACTAATACCGAAACCTAAGTGTTGGTAATCGTGCCCCTAGGTATAATCGTGTCCCTCGTGTCCCTAAGTGTCCACCACGATGCGACACGACGAGTCTGAGTGTCTAAAAACTCAATCGGGTAACACAGACTGTAACAGTGTCGCACACGTGTTCACTTAGGTCTAGGACACGGCACACGTGTCCTCGTGTCTCGTGGTCATGTGTCTAGGTTTGCCTAGGGTAGGGGAACGTGTCCCACAGCCTGCAATGAGTCCATATTGTGTTGTGTCCAAGAAAACAGTGCGTATCAGTTGAGTGTCTGTGCGTGTGTGCAACAGTGAGGAAGACAGTACGGATCGATTTTCTCCGTGCACACAAAACGAGAACCCACGAAATTTTGTAGGTGTCGTGTCAGTCAGTAGGGGGACGTGTCCATAAAATTTCAGCTCACAAGAGCCCGTGTCGTGTCCGTAGTGGCACCCGATCAGCAGGGCACTACACGGTGCCTGTGCGCAGTATCGTGCACGAGGTGCGTGTCCATTTTGGACACAAAAAATCTACAAAATCGTGCTCAGTCATAATATATTTAATCTACACATGAAGAGCTACACAAATATATAATTTGTTTCGAAAAATAATAACATTCACTCCATAGAGGCATTTCAACAAACACCTACACCACACTACGACACGTGTCCGATACGTACGCCAAACGGACACGAAATTCACCCAAATTTCAGGGACACCTAGGGGACTCCTAGATCTAGCCCTACATGCAAAGAAAACCAAAATTTAAATCAATTTAAAAGATTTTACCTATATGTGCAAAAGCTTGGAAAAGCTTCAAATGGGGGGCCTCCTCTTGATGGCAAAAGCTCCAAATTGACCCAAAGCTGGGATTAAACCCCAAATCAGAAAGTAGAAGAGTATTAGGTTCTAATGCAAGAAACTAGAATCAAAAAGAAACTAAAATAGATTTATGGGGATTTTGGAAGAGGGATAATTACCTTTCTTTTCCAATGTTGAAATGAATGAAAGAATGAGGCAAGCCCTAGAGAATAAGTGTTTATATAGGGTGGGGATCCCTATGGCTGATCATAAAGGAAGGAATTAGGGTTAGGGTTTCCTAAATTGGCCCATGGGCTTAAGTTATGATTAATCAAGTCATGAAGCCATAAGCCATTTCATGAAACCATAAACCATGACTTAAATTCACTAACCAAATCCCCTCATTCTAAAATAGTTCTAATGACTAAAAGTAGGTTAATCTAAGTTAGAATAGGGTCACCATGGCTAGGGTTAGCTTCTAGGCTAGTTCACTAGGTCTCAATAAGTCAAGTCAACCTAAAATTCACCAATTCAATAAATCATCAAATAATTCAAATAAGTCAAAATGACCAAATTACTCCTAGGCTAAAAATGATAATAAATCATCCTAATGACATGGTTAGGCTCTAGGTTATGCAGTCTCTAGGGTTTCACTAGCAACACGTCAAAATCACAAGTCATGACTTAAAACAGTTTTTAAATAGTTTAAAAATAATCAAAAATTACCAAAATCATAATATGAAATAAATATCAATAAATAATAATTATAATTACAAAATTTCAAAAATACCCTTATCTGGAAAACTGGGCGTTACACCAGAAAATTCATGTCATCTTCCGAGTCAATCCTCTCAGGGTTCTCATGACGAAGCCAGGATCATTGAACTCTCCGCTAGCCACCTGGGTGATCCTGTTGACGCCGTACAACATGGTGTTCGTTCCACAAAAAGTCGTTAAGGGTCAAGCTCTGGCCGACTTTTTAGCCGCGCACCCCATCCCAGAGTCCTCCAGACTCTATAAAGACATCCCGGATGAGGTTCAAGAATCAAACGTCACCGAAGAAAGCTCCGTCTGGCGGATGTTTTTCGATGGCGCTTCAAGAACAGGCCCCAAAGGCTAAATCATCGCCGAAGTGGGGGTAGTCTTAGTCTCCCCCGATCAGCTGGTCATCCAGCGTGCTTACTCCCTTTCGAAGCCATGCTCCAACAATGTTGCCGAGTACAACACTCTCATCATGGGACTCCAGCTGGCACAACAGCTGGGGGTGGATCATCTGAAAGCCTACGGCGACTCAAAACTCGTCGTTAACCAGATCAGAGGGCAATACGAAGTTCGCCATGAAGATCTGTTTCCTTACCATGAAGTTGCATTGAACATTATTTCAACCTTTACCAAGTTCTTCATATAACACGTACCTCGGTTACAAAACTTGGAGGCTGACGCTCTGGCTGGTCTTGCAGCCTCATTGGCAGCACCCCTCGGGACTCAACACTACGTCACGATTGTTGGTCGAGACTTGGTCTGTCCTAAAAACAACCTATGCTTACAAATGGCCTATGCCATGTCAACAAGTGCTGGTGTTAATGTCCGAGACTGGAGGTTCCCGTTCATCGACTTCGCTGTCTACGGAATTCTTCCAGAAGATCCAAAAAAGCCGTCTCGGTCAGAAGGCGTTCCCTTCGGTTTTATTACGATACAGCTACTAAGATGTTGTACCGACGCTCCTACGATGGACTTCTCCTTCGATGCCTGTCCAACGAAGAAGCAGCCGAAGTCCTTCGAGAAGCTCATGACGGAACTTGCGGGGCTCATCAACCAGGGCCTAAGTTATAGGATCGATTACGACGCATGGGTTACTACTGGCCAACCATGGCAGCTGATGCCATCGACTATGCTAAAAAGTGCCATGCTTGCCAGCTTCATGCCGACTTCATCCATACACCATCGAAACCACTACATCCTACGGTCGCCTCCTGGCCCTTCGAAGCTTGGGGCATGGACATTGTAGGACCGATCACCCCTCCATCATCGAGGGGACATCACTTCATCCTAGCCATCATCGACTACTTCTCCAAATGGGCAGAAGCAGTTCCACTGGCAGAAGTGAAAAGCTCTAGGGTGATCAGCTTCATCAAACATCATGTCATTTACCGTTTTAGGGTACCTTAGAGGATTATCCATGATAACGGTCCTCAGTTCATCAGTCATGTTTTCAGCAGATTCTGTGATAATAATCGTATTCAGAACGTGGCATCAACCGCCTACAATCCGGCAGCAAACGGATTGGCCGAGGCTTTTAACAAGACTATCGTCAGGCTACTCAAAAAGGTCGTGGCATCCAATAAACGCGACTGGAACAAAAAGCTCGACAAATGCCTTTGGGCCTACCGTACAACGGTACGGACCCCAACGGGCAACACCTCGTTCTCCTTAGTTTACGGGAGCGAAGCGGTACTGCCTGCTCTCGAGATCCAGATACCCTCACTCCGTGTAGAGATCACAAATCAACTAACAGAAGAAGACAATCAACGTCACCGTCTGCGAGAATTGGAGGCACTTGACAAAACGCCTCCTGGCTCAACAGCGCATCAAACTCTATCAAGCTCGTATATCACAGGCTTTCAACAAGAAGGTCAAGCAGAGGACTTTTCAAGTAGGCGACCTGGTTCTGGCAGTCAGGAGGTCGATGGTGTTGACTCACAAAATACCAAAAAGTTCGAGCCCAAATGGGAGGGACCTTTCATCATAGAGACGCTATACTCAAACGGTGCTTACCGCCTCGCCCGATCAAATGGGGACTTGTTGATGATGTCCATCAACGGTAAGTTCCTAAAGAAGTATTACTCTTGACATCTTTCAGATATGTACTTCCACCTCTACCTAGCAAGGGAGTCAGTGGACCTAAACATTAGAGCTCACATACACCACCCTTTTACAAAAATCCTATGCTTACGGAACCCAGTTGTTCCATTGCATTCTATCTCCAGTAGAAGGACAACCACGTCCATATTACCTCTGAGTTGTCCTCTATACCCTACAAAATAGAATCTTACGCTCTGTAAGACTACGCTACCCATCATATTTACCACGTCCACATTACCTCTAAGTAAACATCCCGTACAGACAACTCCTGCGTTGTCGTACATCGATCGCAGAACTTCCATGTCCACATTACCTCTGAGTAGTTTCGCGTATCTTCCCAGAGTCACTCCTACCACGTCCATAACACCTATGAGTAGGAAGATTCCGACATTTGAACCCTATATTTGCCACGTTCACATTACCTCTGAGCAAACATGTCGGTTCTCTCAAACTTATTATCTGTACCTAACAACCAAGGTGTACAAAATAATAGGTCCACACAAATCACAGGTTCATGACAACAAAAGATGAACACGCCACAAAATTTTTTATTTTTTATATAAAAAGTAAGGGATTACATCCCCAGTATATAAAAAAGAGAAGACTACAAATCCCTATGCATCATTGGGATTGGCGGACAGCTCTTCGATCCGACGCCTCAAGTCTGCAGCCCGGGTCACTGCAGTCACCAGGACCCGGCGTTCAGCTTCCTGCCGCATCATCTCCACAGCCTCGGAAGCAGTATCGTTCTCATGCTTGGCGTCCAACTCCTGCCGTTGGTGAGTCAGAGAAAGAATATGGTGAGTAACAACTGCCTCTTCTTCCTTGGACGAGATGTGCTCAGCCTGGGCCCGCTCAAGAACTAACATAAGTTGGGCCCTCTGGTCTTCTAAGAGGCAAATTCTAGCAGTAACCTCCGCTATACTTGCCTCCAATGAGGCCCGCAGCTCCACCTGCTCCTGTGTGGATTGAAGCAGTCTTTCTACTGCTGCCTCAGCAGCGGCCACCTCGCCGTCCTAGATGGCCACCGTGGCCTGATAAGACGACTCAACCTCAGCTATCAACTTCTTCTGTTCTGCTTCTATCAGAGCAGAAAACTCATTCCGCTGGATACCCTGCAGTTCAGAAAGACGCTGGTCGAGCTCAACCACCGACTCTTTCAGAATTACAGCTATGTGATCGTGGCCATGGTGCAAACGTATTAAACCAATGGAAGAGTGCGCCATGGCTTTCGTCGTCATAAAACTCCTATTTGCATTCGGCACCGTTGATATGCCCTTCTGCAGCATCTTGTACACTGTTTCAACAACAAACTGAATGTACTCATCTGCATCAGCCAGCACTTGAGGCATCATGGTAGGAGTTGTAGGAGGTACTGTGATAGATGACGGGCCTGAAGAAGACCCACCGACTTCAATCTGCGAGGCTGAAACCTAGGCATCAACGGACTCTCCCTCGACAGGGGGTTGAGCTTCGCCACTGGCCCGAGGAGCCAAGAGAGCGGAAGGAGCCGAGAGGGGCATCGATATCGTACCCCAAGTAGAAGGAACAACAGGGGGTTCCAGCAAACCCTTACCCTTCTCAAGCTCAGAGGGACCACCGACGTCAGGGCTATCTCCTCCGTCTCCAACACACTATCAGCAGGCCGTACGGGACCTTCACCCTCTGGCAAAGCAGCGAGATCAACACTTGTTTCCTGAGTCGGCTTCCCTAGAGTCAGGCTTGGCGGACGAGTCTCATCTTCCTCACCGAATCCCTCCGTGGGGATAGAATCTGTCGCTACCTACTAGTCGGCAGCCACCTCAGCCTCCGCTGTTGAGTCTAGGGTAGGGCTCGGCAACGCTGCAGCCGACCTCCCCTCATCATAAAAAGGAGGGAATCAGCCCTCTCCTCTATTTCAACCATGTTTGTTGCTCCTGTAACAGGCTCACTCATCTCTGGAGGAACGTCATCTGAAGAGGACGAACTCCACTCTACCTCCTCATCTGGAAGCTCCGTATCAGCTGGGTCCTTAATGCCAGAGGCCCCCACGGCGGTTTGTACCCTCCCGGAAACTGCTGCATCCTCAGCTTCCTTTCCAATATAATCTGGAGATACTAAAATCTCTGCAGTAATGACATCGTCCGGATTCTCCTCCACGGGAGACATCACAATCGGCGGAATGCACTTTTCAGATGAGCACGCCACCTCCTTTGGTCTGCTAGCACCCGATTTTGGAGTTTGGGGTCTCCTCTTCAGCGGTTCCTACAAAAAATATATGTCACAAAAATGACAGAATGAGCCAGACTATGGGGGACGTCTTTACATCAGCAGGAACTGATTCCATTGGCATTACAGGCGGCACTCCCATAGCTCCCACCTTTGGAGTCGTCGCTTTTCTCAGCCTTTTTGGTGCAGATGAACCGGCTTCTGTGCCAGCCTGCCTCTTCCCAGCTGGGGGATCTTCCCGAGTGCCTCCCGTTGACGCTGCAGCAGCAGCCCGATATCCCGCCAACTCTGGTGGACGATATGACCGGGCCGCCGCCAACATATTTTTTGTAGCTTCTAGCTGAGTTCCAACGATGAAACTAGTCTCCCTGTCATATTCAGGAGGCACAGTATTCATGGCGCAATACAGCTTAACAGCCGAATACAGGATCTGTAGCCGAGGGTTGTGAACCGGTGTATTGAAACGAACCCCAGTGCACCCGACATTGTAATATTGCCAACCCTGGGCTCCATCCAGTAAACTTCCAGCAAACTCCAGACTGTTACTGGGGTTCCGTAACATTAGCTGGGTGTAACCAAACTGGCGAGCAAACCGGCTCGGCAAATACGGCTCCAGATAATACTTATTCTGGTTGCGGTAGACCAAGTGGAAAGGCCGAATACTCTGCAACCAACGAAACCCCCATTTCGGCAGAGTGATCACATCCTCACCGAAGTCTTCCAAATCTTGGTCAGCCTCGAAATCTTTGAAGATGGGACTGACCTTGACGATCTCCCACCCCTGAAGATAAGATAAAACTCTCCTACAGACGGGGACGCCGGTGTGCAGCCACTTCCTCTTATAGAAGCGGCGGATAAAGGCGTCACCTTCAATGTAATCGTCTTCAGGACCCGGACTCATCACGTTCGGGTGATGCAGAATTAACCATCCCATCAGATAATGGAATGGTAGCTCAGCTCGGGAAAAGTTTTCCTTTCTGTCCCTCTTATGGGCCACATCGTCAGCAAAATCTCTCAAACCCCGCAGCAGGTTACATACCATCGCGGGGAGGAGAGCCAAAGGGCGACCAAAAACTAGTTTCACTGCTGGCAAAATGAGGTTCCGGGTCACCCTCTCCACAGAGCCTGACCCACCTGAGAACATACAGTCCCGGAGCCATATCAACAAGTAGGCAATCAAAACTGCCTTGGACAACATCCGGTGCACGCAATGCCAGAAACAACTGTATACGTCCTCGCTACTCTTATTTAAACGAGGAGCCTTCTCGCCTAGTCGGCTCATTTCAGAGGTTACTTCCGCGGGCTTCAGTCCCAGTGGAGTCGTAAACCGAATCTTCGTAGAGTCCCCCAGGTCCTGCTTGAAGACATAATCCCTCCAAGTAGTCACATGAGGCTGTGACTTGCCTTTGTCCTTCCGTTGCATCAGATAATGATGGCTCGCCACCTCCTTGAAAACAGCCATCATCTCCGGGTCTTTCTCTTCCAGAACAAGGATCTCTTCATTTGTTGGAAAATATTCCTCATACAGTTTTGAGCCTCAGGGAAGCTTGGACACCTCGTACATCTCATGGAGAGCCAATCCTAACTCCCCCGTCGGAGTAAAGAAAGTGCCAGTCTGGGTATTGAACATTTTTAGGAGTGCAAGGAACATATGCTTGTTGAGGTCCACGCCTGCCTGTGTGGCACGGATAGCGGCAGTCAGCCCAATCTCTTTAAGCTCATCCTTGAACTTCGACAAAACCCAAAAGGTCATCTCGTCCCACTTTGGCACGTGGTTACACCAACCTTCAACCCTAAAACCACCTTTCGGATACATAACCTTCGATGTTAGCATCCGGTTTGCAAATTTCGAAGCACCAAAGGCAAAGGTGTCATTAGGGACATCACTATAAAGCTCCCATGGCGCAAAGTTCAGCAACTGAACAAGGTCCCGGCTCGCGAGGCGGCCAAGGTATCCCTTTGCTTCGAAGTAACATCAATCGAAAGGGTACCCCCACTACCCCTCCTTGAGAAGGAGTAAGTTCCCATGGCATCCTTCTCTTGGAATCCAAACGGTAGAAGACCGTCAGCGACAATTAAGGTTCAAGCTGCCGGTGTACAGAACCATGCCCTTCACAGAGAAGAACCAGTCTTCCTTGATCTTCAGTACCTTCGCCTCGGTGGAGATCAAGCGGTCACCAAACAGAAAGACAGGTTTCAAGAAAGTCGCATCCTCGGACTCAGCAGATTTCAGTTTGCCGCTCTCCATCATACTCTGGAGAAAAACAGGCGACTGATCCCAAATTTGTAATATTCTCTTCAAAGGTTGATTCAGTAGGATAGCAGTCTTCGCAGGGTTAATAACCTCCTCGTCGAAATCAACTCCCATTTGGCAAAGAGAAGCATCTAGAAGGACTTCATTCAGCAAAGGGATAGTCATCGACACTGACACAGCAAAGACAAAAGTCAGGCAACATAGAGACTTTAAGAGGACAAAGTATCGGGTGTGTCAAGCAGCCTGGTGCAGCATCGGGGTCTAAACCTATGCGCATTAGCAGTGAAGCTTCGGCACATCATCAGGGTCTAAACCCATGCGCGACAGCAGTGAAGCTTCGACGCATCATCAGGGTCTAAATCCATGCGCGTCAGCAGTGAAGCTTCGGCGCATCATCAGGGTCTTAACCCATGCGCGTCAGCAGTGAAGCTTCGGCGCATCATCAGGGTGTAAACCCATGCGCATCAGCACTAAAACCTCGACGCATAATCAGGGCCTAAACCCATGTGCGTCGGCAGAATATCCTCAGTGCATCATCAGGACAGAAGTTCATGCGCGTCAGCGACAAAGAGTTAGGGCACAACAATATGATGCAACTCATCCATGTGCTCCAGACTCATCTAAAAAGTTGGGAGATCACACCCACCCTCACCGCAGGCCGAACATCGGCCGGAGTCTCAATGGCGACGGGAATGTCCTCCTCGACGAACTCCGCAGGCTCCTTCCCTTTGCCGGCACCACCGCAAGGAGTTTTGGGGCCCATCTCGTGAAAGAAAAGAAGTTAGGGTTTTTCGAAAGAAGAACTCTAAAGAAGAAAGCAAAAGAGAAGAAGAACTCTCTTTCTCCATCAAACGCCTATTTAGGCTTGGACGTAAGCGAAAACCGATGAGGAGTGATGTCAGCCATCGCTTGGGGTTCTGCGAAATGATAACTGCAAATAATCCAAAAAGATCATCATTAATTTTTTTGATTACTTTAAAGCATTATCATATGCATTAACTGAGAAGAGCATGTGCCCCATCACTGATGCACGGAGTAATCATGTGCCCGAACAGTTATGCGCTCCGTTGAAGACACCACCATGCTTCTTATTCAAAGTATTCCAAAACTTGACTAAAAGTCTTGAAAACTTTGAAGGGGTCTTGTAGAAGCATGGAATTTCAGGGCGCATTTATGTGCCAGAATTTCTATGCGCTCAAATACTACTCAGAACATGCACCAGGGAACTCAAACGAAGTACTTGGCACAGCAAGATAGCAAAAGTATAGACACAAAAACATTCTTATTTTATATAAAAGTTTATTACATGTCTAAAGAAGGGGCTTTACAAAGGAGAATTTCTACAAAAAGAAAGTTCCTAAGACTATAGCCAGGCGCAGCAAACTGCCATGCGCCCCCCACCAGGTGCATCATCAGTCAGGTGCATCACTTCAGCGTCTCAGTCAGGCGTGTCTCTTCAGCGTCTCAGTCAGGCGCAGCCTTCAGCATTTCAGTCAGGCGCATCTCTTCAGCATCTAAGTTATGTGCATCATAAAGCCTCAGCATATGCGCCTTACTTCGACCCGATAAAATGCTTCGACTAATGACGCATTTTTTGAGCAGAAGAGGTGGACGATCAACCCCACTCTTGCAGGAGGAAGAGCTCTCCAAAGCTCAAGGAAGAGGAGAGCACCGCAATCGATCCGCAGCTAAAGGAGCAGCTTTCAACACAACCAGAATGGGCAACACCCACTCTGGCAGGAGAAAGAGCTCTCCAAAGCTGGAAGTACCACAATTCCGCTCTGCAGCTCTTCCAGCATAACAGAGATAGGGCTCGAGCATCCCGATCTTTGGATGCAACAGGCACCTTCCGCCTGCCTCAGAAGCCCTCGACCCCGACTTTTGGATGTAACAGCCACCTTCACGAGTGCATGAATGAAGACAATGCGTCGCATCTTCACCTTCGGGAACATCTTGTCAACAGAATGTGCTCGAGCAAACAAGTTCATTCGGAAAGACGTGAGAGAACGAGAAGCAAACCCTCTCCTTGCCACTATTTATAAGCCAGGCAAATCAAACCCATGCGCCAAGTGGCGGACTCTCCGAATTTCGTGCAATGAATTTGCATTCATGGTGATGAACCTGACGCTTCGAATTCGGCCAAGTCAAAACGGCTATTTAAAGCACTTAAAGAACACAAAAGTCAGACCAATAAAGGCACGTCATGCAAAAGAATGTGCCGGTCAGACACCGCACATCGTACAGACGCATCCGTCGGTTCCAAAGTGCCTCGTATGGATGCGCCCAACAGAGCACAGATCCATGCATCCTAATCAACATGGACCCATGCACCTATTTCGGCTCGTCACCCATCACGCAATTAATACTCAAGTGACAGTATTGACAGCACGTCCCCCGAGGACTGGACAGTTAGCAGCTTTTTCAGAAGACGAAGCATCGTTGGCATCAGCATCATCATTACTTTCCTCCGACGGTTACGACCTACGTGGCCGACCAACCACTCGCATGCGCCTCAGCAGCCATGTGCCCGAAGACCCGTATGCGCCTCAAAATTCGTGCGCCCAGACTGGTTCGTGACTCCTGAAGGTTGTGAGCCAAAGTCTTCTCATGCATCCAATCCCAGGCGCACCCTACCAGATCACTCTCAACCAAATTCGAGATCCTTGAGCAACGGGCATGTGCCATATAGCCTCCCTTTCCGAATTTTTTTTGAATTATTTTTATTTTTATTGATTTAAATAGTAATTTTAAATTTTTATAAATAATTATTTAGTTAGTTTTTATGGTAGATGGTTTTAGCCATGGTTGAGTTTTGAAGTACCAGACGACTAGGAATCATGGCACGGGTAGTGCAGTAGCGTGCTTTGACTAGTGTTTAGCCATGGTAGGGAAACGCCGAGCCATAGGAGTGTCCCAACTAGAAAAACCAGGCCAAGTTATGGCTTGATTTATATAAATAAACTTTAATTAATTATTATTAGGAGTATTTAACTTTTAGGAGACCGGGTTGTACCAATGTAGACCGGGCTGGACCCAAACCGAGCCCAAGCCCATGTATAGGTATTATGTGTGCCAAGGCGTCCCGGTTGGCATGTGGTATATATGCATATATTTTATAATTTATTTAAATGGTGTAATATTTATTTTATATGTAGTTATTAAGTATATTATAATATTATTTGTTTTAAATGGATCTATAAGTTAAATATATAATGACTAATAGTATATGATAGTATCTTCTAAACCCTTAGTACTTTATTTCATTTTATCCATCTATTTATTTATTTATTTAATTATTATTTAATTATTAATTCATTTATGTATCCTAGAATGTATTTATGTAGCAAAAGAATTATGGTATAACCATGGTTTAAGCTTTAGAATATTTATATAAATTTCTGGTATTTATCTACAGTGTGTATAATATATATGTGTACATTTACTTTGTTATATAGGGACTTAATTTATAGAAATAAGAGTATTATTATTATTATTATTATTATTATTATTATTATTATTATTATATTATTATTATTATTATTATTATCATTATCGTTATTATTATATTATTCTTCGTATTATTGTTATTAGTATTATTATTATATTATTCTTATTGTATCATTATTATATATATTTATGTGTGTATATATTATATAATGTATATATATATATATATATTATATAATATATATATATATATAATTATATGTATATATATATTATATATATAGATATATATATATATATATATATATTATATCTTATCCATATATATATATATATATATATATATATTTTTTAATATATATATATATATATATATATATATATATATATATATATATATATATATATATATATATATATATATATATATAAATATGGAAAAAAAAAAATATATATATATATGATATAGAAAAAAAAAAAGGGAAAGAGCAGTAGCAAGCCCACGAGTAGCCCAGCTACCCAACCCAGTCGAGCTCCCCAGGAGCTCGGGCCCGACCACTACATTCTATATACTGAATGTTATATAGAGAAAGAAAACCGAGAGGGAGAAAACTCGACACAGAAGAAAACCCTAACCCCGAAGCCACTACCTACGCCTCCGCCACACCACCCCGACCCTGGGCGGCCACCCGTCGTCGACGCCACCGCCGTGCGTGGCCGGAGTCGCCCAGGAACGCCGACACGCGCGTAGGTACAAAACAGCAGCAGTAGTCAGGAGGGTGGGCTTCGCAGTGCGATTTCGTAACGATCGTTCGATAGTTTCGCAAGCCGTTTCCTCGGGTATATCCCTAACCCATACGAGATTAATTCCTTTCAATTAGATCGATTTTATATGCTTTATATTGGTCGGGAGATCGATTCAAAGTTTGAAGAAAACGGTCCAAAAACAGAATATGAATCCAGTCCAAACACCCTTGTTGGGAGGCGAATCATCGTCAAACCAACGACAGTTTAAAAAAACTAATTAAAGACCCTTGAAGACAATATATAGGGCTTCATAACCTAATTTGTAGTTTCAAATTTTATCGACTATGTGCAAAGAAATCAACTTTCAAAGTTCAACAAAAATCGGTTTCAAAATTTAGAAAATAGGAAAATCCTCCGATACGACGAGCATTCCGCCATTCCGGGCGACGTGGTCGCGAACCAAAGGCATCAAATGGTGCGTAACGGCTTCGTGGTTGTGTGGCTTTGACGAATT
>JANAVB010031416.1:7778068-7898068 GCA_029216955.1 Iris pallida | reverse complement strand
AAATTTTGAGGGGAAAAGATTTGTAACCCCACCTTCTATTTTTTGAATATATATATTTCTCTAGGTTATCCTCCTTGATTTAATTTTTAATACCATTTGTGCAAATGGTATTTCCTCGTTTATTATTTCCTCCATTTTTGCTAATTGAGTTGTATGGCCCAACTCAGTAAGCCCAACTCATGATCTGCTGAATTCTGAATTAAGGAACAACAATGCTCCCATGATTCAACAAACTTTCAAATCCCTCCACTACTTCCCTAACCGTTTCCCTGTAGCTCTATATACCAATTTTCCCTCCAAATTTACTCGACAAATCGCCTATTTAAATCTCAGCCAATTCTAGATCTACATCTCACTATTCTTCTTCATCATTCCAAATTCCTTAACCCTAGTTTCTGGGCGATCTCTTCGAATTGGCAATGGCAAGGATCGTGGCAGAGGCGCTGCACTTTGAAGACTGAGGTGATCATCTCCAGTGGTGGCGACGACTCCATCTGTAGCAGTGTTCGACCAAATTGCAGGAGCCACCGAGGTGAGGAATTCTCATGGAATGCCAGCATTGTAATTCCTTGATCATTTCAGTAACTCTATTCTCGATGAATTCTAGATCGAAGTTGATCGAGCCAACATCTGATCATTGTGAAGACTCGTCTTCGAATTGGCAATAAGTTCCTGAAGCCTCTCGAGTTTCGATCAGATCTTCAACTCCTTGCTAATTGATTTGATCTAATTGGTGAGTATTGATTCTCCAATTTAAATTCTTAAACTGTGAATGGACTATCTGATCCTAGTATTGATCAATTGGCCTTCGTAATTATCGATTTTGTTAGGAACGATCAGTTGAGGCATCAATCAAATATTTTGAGTAAGTATTTTTTAACTCTTACTTCATGTTCTTCGACCTTGGAATTCATTGTTGGAATGTGGATTTTGATCTTGAATTGACTAGATACCTTGAGTCCCTGTTAATTGGTAGTTTAGATTTTCGATCCTTGAGTTTGAACTAAGTCCTTGCACACCTAGGTTCGAAAGAAACAGAAAGGCTGGATTATGGATCATGGTTTTTTGAAATCAACTGTTTGATGAAATGTTTAATAGGATTACATCGAAATTCGAGTTCGTGAGAGTTGTGTCCAACGCCTGGATCAACACTTGTCCTAGTAGTCAGTACTTCCAGGTAATTTTCTCATTAAAGTCTGTAGGGACTGTAACCTATGTTTTGGAAGAGTCACCCTAAGTATCTTGATTTCCATAATCGGTATCTCTTTTATTTTGGACCAAATAACTGTGGAATTGATGCATTAGCTTATGAACTATAGTTCTATAGTCTTGATTTGATCCACGATTTGGAAAGTGGTATTGGTTAGCATTGAAGGTTAGATTCACTCTATTTGATAGATGGAATATTGTTCTGTTCTTAGAGTTGAATTTGGCAAGTTTCTAAATAAAGACTGGAATTAAGTATTAAGTAGGGATGGGTTTAACAATGCAGTAGCAGCAAGTTTGGTTGATGATTAGATGTTTTGCTTTCTTACTATGTAGCAGAGTTTCTGAATCTACAGGAAGTTGTGGATAACTAGAGGTTGTGACTTAAGTCCGATCGGGAGTACGAGACGGCAAGCATTTAGGATTTTTTACCTGGACTTGGCTAAATTACATATATCTTTGGGACGCCTTGAATATGTGTAGGACCCAAATCAAGTTGTATAATAAATTCAGATTGAGTTGCAGGAAAGACTGAAAGTTAATGAAAGCTTGTACGAGTGTTTGAAACGGTACAATGATAGTTGGACGAGATCGTGAAACGATCTAGAAAACACTTGAACTGAGTGTTGTTTTGGTTCAAGGACGAACCTTATTTGAGTGGTATATTACGTAATGGCCCGTCCGTACGGTGTATTATTTGATTCGTTGACTCGAAGAGTTGTGTTAACCAATTTAAGTATCGATGCGAATCGATAAGAGTTATGATGACCCAAGGAACGCATCGAGTAAGATCGATGCAAGTGTTAAGTTGGCCCGAACGAGGAAAATGCCTTGAGTCAATTCGAAGATTCTTAGAAATCGAATTGATACAAAGGCACAAGTCCGGTTTGATCAAATATTGATTTTAGTTGGTTTCGTGTGCAGGCTATACGTTCACACTTAAATATTAGAGGTCAACATTTTGCTTATTCAGAAAAGTGTCCGCAAAACCAAATCGTTGTCTTACAATGAACTGAAACATAGGCATGGTAGGCCAAATCGCTTGGTTGATTCAACGTAACACGAAGTGCTCGAATGGCTAAGTCAAAAGATTGGTCATGCAACAAAGTTACGGAATCGAGCCGCATCAACTTGGCGAAACGACTAAGGTGTACGGCTAAGGTGGGAGGACTAACTCTTCTTTCTTATTCCGTCATGCCTAATTAAAATGTACCTTGTATGCTAATTTAACCTATCGATGCCAGGGTGGTCCGATCAGGAGATAAATCATAGTGCATGACGAACTATAGATAGAAAAATTGAAATAAAGCGTGCATCAAATCATGAGTCGCTAAGGAACATTGAATATTGCAAAGGTAAGCGCCTTAGTGCGTAAGCCATATAAACATGGGATAACTATATCGATGGTGCACAAGTTTTTCGTACCCCGTGCACGAGTTAGAAGGCTAGCACATTGAAAGACTATATCGGCGCGAGTGCCTCGTTGCACGAGCTATAGAATATTGAATACCCTATCGAGACGTGCCTTAGTTGCACGAGTCGGAGGGAAAGAACTTACATTAAACACTAATACATAGAACATGGAATTACGATCGAGGCGTACGTACGTGCAGGAGAATCATAAAAGATGGCTTCGTTGTAAATAGAACAGTTGTGGCATGAATGTGACAGAACTGTCGGATATGGCATGTGCGTCGAATATGTTCGGGACCTTCGGGTCGTTCGGTTGACGAACATCGAGTTGGGACGTGATGCCATTGAACATTAAAATGAAGTAAGTTAATGTAAGAAATAGAGATGTTACGAAGTCTGAGTCGCGGACTCAAGACTAGTTTGGTTGCTTGATTAAGACGCACGTTGCATGGTCGAATGGGCTTGACAAATGGAGATAATATCCCGCACATGGGAGTTCCCTCGAACGATTATAATTACCGGGGAACCAGAACCGTTTGGCCTAGGAGGGATGTTAAACTTTGACAGGCGTACATATAAGACGATTAGCGACCGGTTACCGATGTGAAAAGCCACAAATATTGGTATACAAACGGTATTGCTACGGCGTTGGGCTAGCAACCCACCCTGTGAGGCGTGGGCTACCCAATTGAGAAAAAGGACAAGAAGGAAAAGAGAAACAAGTTTAGCCCATTCTGGCGCGGATACGCCAACAACCTTCATATGTTAAGGAACGATGGGTCGAAAGTGCAAGGTACATATGTAGCCTATACAGATAGATCCTGGGATGAAAGTGCAGGAACACATATACTGCACAGAGCACTTATAACATGACAGGGAAGGAATGAGACGTATTCACCTCGTGTCGGTGCAAGGGGAGTGCGTCAAGTTGGTAAGAAATTACAAAAACAACACGAGAGTGCTATTGGTTGCATATTTGCTTATGCAAATTATCTATAACATGTTTGCCATGATAACATACTTTATGCTTTCGAATATGCCATGAAATCAACCCTAAGGAGAACATAGCAAGATCATAAGCTAAGTTGCATGATTCACATAAATACTTAAATATCAGTCAAGGCAAGTGGGTCTTTACATCAGTACATGCGAGAACGAATGTACTGATCCCCTACCAGCTTTCTTGCAGGGTACAGGGAATGGATTGCTCACGGCGGAGCTTCGCTTGAACGCATTGAGACATGGAATGTTGTATCATTTTCAAGTGTGCGACCGCATTGACGCTTGGACTTGCAACAGAATGCGGTCGAGATATAGAAGACATGATCTACGGAACGATTAAATCCTTTATGAGCAGGAGAGAACCTGAGTGTTCTAGCCAACTAGGCATCAATTTGGGCTAACTCAAAGCCTTTGTAATTTCGTCGCCTATTGAATAAAGAGAATTGTTTTCGAAATCTGTTTTCCTTCAGTTGCTAATCACAATATCAAATATAGCCATTGAGAACTTGTCATCTTGCCTTGTACGATAGCAAAATCCAGGCTCGTACGGCATCCGTCCCAGCGAGGATGATGATCAGGGTGATTTTGGGTCAGGGCGTGACAACAACAGGGACGCGATGAAGGTTTTAACGATGGTGGAAGGAGGCCTCGCAGCTAACAACTGCAGGGACGGCGACAGGGCTCGATAAGGAGGATAGAGGCACGCGATATACAGATCGAGGCGAGCGACTGACGAGAAAGACGGCGGGGGGCCTAAGGAAGTTCCAGCCATTCCACAACGACAATAACAGTCATCCGACACATGACTCAGCGTACACCTATTTCATGGACAGAGATATGCAGACCAATGGCAGTACAGGGGAAACTAGACTGTAATATACTAACCCAGCATCTTAAAGGGGTGAAGGTAATCGAATAACGAGGAGGACATCCAGAAGACACAAGAATAATTGGAAGAACCATTGGTGCTATATGTATGGGGAATCGTCCGTTCTATGAACAGTTACGAGCGTATGTCTTACGGGAGTGCAAGCCTAAAGGGGAGATGGAGATATTCTCCAGGGAGAATGGATTTTACTTCGTTAATTTGCGTTAGCAGAAGACCTAGAAGGCATAATAGAAGGCAGTCTATGGACGTTCGATGGGATTGGTTATTCTCAAAAGATGGCGCCCAGAGTCAATTACGAGAAAGACAAACTAATAAAAGTACCTAATGGATTCGATTGCCGTGGCTTTCGCCCCAACTGTTGAGCCATCCTTTCAATCATGAAGTTAGCAAGCATGGAAGGGACCCCTATCAAGAGGACATTCCTACGGCCCGGAGACAAAGGCTTTCATATGCCAAAGTTTTTATGGAGATCACAGCAATAGTCATTTTTTCTAAAAAATAGATATCCTTCTCCCGAATGGAGCTCGGACTACTCATGATGTATTATGAGTGGGTGCCTCCATCTTGCTTTGGATGTCATTGCTTTGGACATTCTAAATCATAATGTGAGGAGAAAACTATTTCTGGTGAAGAAGGAACCGTAGACATGAAAGAGGTGATGGACCAAAATGGAGTCCAGGAGCCAGAGGCTATGGTAGGGATCAGACATAACTATGTAGGTGGAAGGTAGTAGAAGATGGACGTAAAGAGGAGAGAAGGGAGGCGGTACACCACTCAGTTCTTGGAAAAAGATCTGGGCCTGAGGCGAGGTATCTAGCACTCCCTCGTCACTCGACTTGGTGGTTGTCGAGAAGGTAAACCGAGATAGACAACGGACATCATGTTCCAACGAATAGCTTGATTATTCGAACGCAGCAGCTGGAGATGGGAGGGAATCAATGGAGAGGGATCCAAAGAGGACAAAGCTATGCAACAAACAGCCGGAGAGGCTTCAGAGTCGAAAGGTTATAGTAGCCAGCATAGAGAGAAAACTCTTAAGATCATGGCGCTAATAAACCCAATCCTAGCTGGTACCGGCTACTAGAGGGGTGCACGCAGTGTCTCAATCCTCCTTATGGAGAAGAACGACAGATAAACGATTCATTGGCCGCTTCCAACCATCTTAGGGAGCGCCAAGGGAACTCCACGACGCCCACAATATAATCCATGTCGGTCATCATATGGAATGTCACTACCATATTTTAGATTAAGGATTTTTGGTCATTATGAAATTTGAATTTATTTTAAATTATTGAATTGGTGATTGCTACTTTTAACTTTGACTAGTTGAGACTTTGTAGACTAACCTAGATGTTAACCCTAGCTATGGTGACTTGGTTAGCATGGTGTGACCCTAGTCTAAATTAAGTCAACCTAAGTTGGTCATTTAGAAATCAAGATTCAAATAGAAGGGTTAATGATTTGGTTCATAAGCTTGAGACTTAGGAATTGATTCCATGACTAGTGCAAGTTGGCCCATAGCCCATTAGACTAAACCCTAACCCTAATTTCAGCATGCTATGGCCGGCCACTAGGGCTTCCCTCCGTATAAATATTCTCCTCATTTAGTTCTTGCTCTTTGTATCATTCTAGCACTTAGAGAAAAGGAAGGTATGGCCATTGTTCCCAAATCCGTAGTTTTTCTACTTATTTTCTTTTTGACTCTAGTTTCCTACATTTGAATCTAATACACTCCTATTTTCTATTTATGGAGAGTAATCCCAACTTTGAGTAATTTGGGGATCCGAGCTAACAAGGAGGACCACTCTATTTGGAGCTTTTCTTGCTATTGGCACCTATAGGTAAAACTCCTCAAATTATGCTAATATTCTGATTTTTTTTTGCATCCTAGCCTAGATCTAGGTGTCCCCTAGCTTTCCCAAAAATTTGGTTAGGAATCGTTTCCGTTTGGTGTCCGTATCGGACACGTGTCATAGTGTATGTGCAAGTGTTTAATAGAATGCACTTAGGATTAGATTTCGTATTTTGTAAAACTAATTGCATGAATACGTAGATCTATGTGTGTACATTACATTTTGTGAAGACTGAGTGTTGTTCGTGTCATTTTTTTGTCCTAATTTGCACTGGACACGCTGTACGGGATCGGCAGAGTGTCCTGCTACCCGTGTCCGATTTTTCCACGGACACAGCACGTGGTGGCACGAATTTTTGGTAGGAAGGATGGGGCAGTGACTGTCATCCTACTCCCAAATTTGGGAGCAAATGATGCACGACACGCGGAGCATTCTTGTCCGCACTGGACACGCACTGCTCGTGCATTGTCGGGTTCACGCACAGACATGCGCACTAACACGTGTTCGTGTCCACTCTAGACACGACTTGGACACGTCGTGGTGTGTCGACTGTGTAGCCCTACACATGGGCTACACGTGTGCCTGACCACGTGTCGTGAGGAGTCATTTTTTGTGTCCACGATCTCAGTGAACAGGTGCACGATGCCTCTGTGTGCACTATTTCAGTTTGTGTATTGTTTGGGTTTTGGACACGTCATATCTAGTTTTTGGACACTGGGACACCCCCATGACACAACCACATGTAGTACATTCATTAACAATCATTAGAGTTAATTATTAGTTGTTTATTTCATTCAATTTTGTAGGTTATCCTAAATTTTTGATACCTAGGCTGAACATTTTCCTGAGAATTTTGATGGATGATTAAATTGTTTGAGTGCTTAATTTGTGTTGTTGGTTCACTAACATATCAGAGGTTAACCTACCATGTTAGGGTTATGATTGCCATAGGAATTTAGTTTTCGAATTTCATTTGGGCATTTGAATTGTTAACTGATACACTGTTTTGAGTATGCACTGTTAATATGTACATTGTTCTATTTTCTTGAGAATTCCCAAGCTACTTTGTGTTTCACTGATTTGATTTGGTTTAATTGCAATATGGTTCACCTAGAATAGTTGAGTTTAGGCTGCAATAGAGTTCATGGTTGTGTTGATATTGGGGTTTCAATTTCAGTTGGGTTATCTATTTGTGGGTTGTTTGGGTACACACTGTTTTCTGAGAATCACAGGAAATATATCACCCCTATCACTGATCACCCACACATTATACTTAACCTGTCCACAGTTGCACATTGACACTCACTCACACACACATTACAACCTGAAAGTGGAAACCTGGAA
The DNA here is from genome assembly GCA_029216955.1 of Iris pallida. NCBI lineage: Eukaryota > Viridiplantae > Streptophyta > Magnoliopsida > Asparagales > Iridaceae > Iris > Iris pallida. Next base: position 7,890,361 of record JANAVB010031416.1, on the reverse strand, counting down.
TGTATATGACTGTTGTATACCCTGTCCACCTGTGGTTTGCTAACACCCTACACTCCACCTATACACACACACACCCATCCACACCATTCAAATCTGGAAACATTTGTACACACATATTCCTACTGAACTCTGAGATTGACACACTCACTCACTCACAAGAGAAACACACACATAATTGCACACATATATGTCACTCTCACTATATAATTATAGATATATATATATATATATATATATATATATATATATATATATAATATATATATATATATATATAATCTATATTCTTGTGTTAATGTAATATAATATAGATATATGCATATTGTATATAATTAGTATGTATATTTATGGAAATTAAATGTGTGTTGCCTATAATATGTGTTTGGCATATGGCCTATGTAGTATAGTTTATGGGTATCCTAATGTGCAAGTTTGTGTATATGGGATGTATACACATGAGTTTAATGTTGTTAGGCTAGTGTGACTTGTGAATGATGTGTGCTTGCTAGGATAGTCTTGGTTAGGCCTAGTAAGACTTGTTGGATTAGGTTTGACCTTGTTGACCTGACCTAGTTTGACTAGAGTAGTTGACTAGAGTTGACCAAAGGTTGACTTTAGCCTAGATTGACCCAAATATGTAGAATGCATCGTAGCAGTTTATTTTGCCAATTTGGATATGTTGTGACTTGTACTATTCTGAATAGGAGCCAGACACCACTTCTCAGGCAGTATTTCATTCAGACACTCAGGATATCAGGCGAGTATATTCTCTAACAGTTTCATACTTGCTAGGACTATATTCTTGCTCTCGATTACTTACTTGATGCTGACACGATGGAAACACGGATTAGTACTATATGGATCTTTTTATACGATGTTATCCCCCTCGGGAGCATCGGATACATCATGTCATATGCGTTTCACTCATCATGTTTCCTGTGCTTTCACCATTCATGTGCACTCTCGTGATTCATATACTCTCATGTTTATGGAGCCCCCATGTTATATTTATGTGCACCCATTTATGGCTCCCATGTGAAATCATGTACAATAACATAACTTGAACGGATCTTGTGATTGATTGGGGATGGAAGAGTAGAAATAGTCATGTGGACAATTTCCAAAGTAGTGTAGCCATGTACAACCTCTCATGTTTATTATCAAGCCGTTCACATGTCCATCTTGTATTCTAAATTACTAGTTCATTGTAGCTCTTTAGTAGATATTTCTTTACAGTCTTATCTTTTACTTCATGTATACTGTTCAGCGTTTCATGTATCTTACTCTATTGCCTGTATATATTCCTGTTATGATATGAACTGCGTGAGATGTACTGTGCTCGCTTCCGTCCTGACTGGACTTGTTGAAATATTATAGATGACCTTGAGGAGCTGTGTCCACTTATTACGAAGCGGGCCTAGATGACACATGTGAGCTGGACTCTTAGGAGGACCCAGCACTTGCAGAGGACATTATCCCAGTAGTCTAGGCTAGTTAGCTAGACTAGTATCTCATTATCATTCTATCTGTTGGATACATTGTACTTATTTGGAGATTGTTATTCTGGATTTGTGGAGTTATTTATCTTAGACACTAGTTCCCTCTCTTATCTTGTATTTATCATCTGTGGATTCTGTTGATTTTATCTATCTATCTTATTGTACTTTATTCCTTAGTTGTGATTGAGTTGTACTTTATAATGTCACCTCCATTCGGAGTGCAAATACTATACAGGTACCTTATAACTGTTAGATGTATGTGACCTAGGACAGCGTTCTACCGTCGACACTGCGGCGTAGGCTGGACGTAACCACTTCGTGCCCCTACAATGGGTGCGGGTCGTGACATGAAACGTTCGAGGTGCTAACTCGATCGGGAGGTGGAGATGGATCACTAATGTGGTATTCCAAAACAAGTGTTCGATAGTCTCTATTCTAGAGAGTAAAATTAAAGTGGCAGTAGGCTTACGAGTAGGATACCTACTCACTGGGAAGCAGTTCACAACATTGAAGAATGCGGAGTGGCGCGCCTGGACTATGTGGGATGCTCATGTCTGGTCCGGGCAGGTTAGGTTTTGATCAGAACAACTTATAATTTTGAAACCAACAAATAGTGGTGGTCTTTAGTTTGTCATAGGGGCCGTTTACGGCCACAACGACAGGAGGAGGTACCAATTATGGAAGGGCATTATTAAAGTGCGACAGAGATAGAGGACACTCTCCCTCTTGTTCTGTGTCGCGATTTTAATACAGTGCTTGCGGAGTCAGAGAAAGTAGAAGGAAGACAAGTACCGGCTCCAATGCTTGCGGACTTCCAAGACTGTTTACTTAGCTCAGGCTTGGTGCGTATGGACCGGGCAGGACATACCAGGTCGTGAAGCAACAGCTCTTCATCCAACAGAGTCGTCTGTCAACTTGATAGGGCCTTATGCAACTCTAAATGGATTGAGTTATTCCCCAACGTCAGAGCAGAAGGCATCCCATGTGGTACTAGTGATCACTCGCCTATCTTAATCCGGATGAGTAGTGTCGGCCCGTCCCGAAGGAAGCCTTTTCGATTTAACAATGCATGGCCATTGGTAGCCGGATATAAGGAAGCTGTAGACATTGGCCTGGGTTCGCATACTGAAGGCAGAGCTCAAGACAGCCTTGTCTACAAACTTAAAGCGGAGAAAAATGCTCTAACAAATTGGAACAAGGCTCGGCCGCATACAGAGCTTCAAGAAGTGGCGGCAAGGTTAAAAGCAACCCAAATACAAATACAAGCTAATCGGCTATCTTGTGAGCTCGTGGCCAAGCAAATTTGTCTTCAAGAAAAGGTCAGAAGATTGCAGTTCCCGGAAGAGGTCCATATACAGCAAAGAGCCAAATGCACTTGGCTTAAAGAGGGAGACAGAGGATCTAAATTTTTCATGTTACGGTACGAGCCAGACAACACATAAATTTGGTGGCGAGTCTCATTGGTGCTGGCGGGTGTAGAAGCATGGAATTTTAGGGCGCATTTATGTGCCAGAATTCCTATGCGCTAAAATACTACTCAGAACATGCGCCAAGGAACTCAAACGAAGTACTTGGGACAGCAAGATAGCGAAAGTAGAGACAGCAAAAGAAGATTTTTATTTTATATAAAAGTCTATTACATGTCTAAAGAAGGGGCTTTACAAAGGAGAATTTCTACAAAAAGAAAGATCCTAAGACTATAGCCAGGCGTAGCAAACTGCCATGCGCCTCCCACCAGGCGCATCATCAGTCAGGCGCATCACTTTAGCGTCTCAGTCAGGCGTGTCTCTTTAGCGTCTCAGTCAGGCGCAACCTTCAGCATTTCAGTCAGGCACATCTCTTCAGCGTCTCAGTTATGCGCATCATGAAGTCTCAGCATATGCGCCTTACTTCGATCCGATCAAATGCTTCGACTAATAAAGTATTTATTGAGCAGAACAGGAGTGGGCGATCAACCCCTCTCTTGCAGGACGAAGAGCTCTCCAAAGACCAAGGAAGAGGAGAGCACCGCAATCGATCTGCGCTAAAGGAGCAGCTTTTAACACAACCGAATGGGCAACACCCACTCTGGAAGAAGAAAGAGCTCTCCAAAGCCGGGAGCACCGCAATTCCGATCTACGGCTCTTCCAGCATAATGGAGATAGGGCTCTAGCATCCTGATCTTTGGATGCAACAGGCACCTTCTACCTACTCAGAAGCCCTCGACCCTGACTTTTGGATGTAACAGTCACCTTCATAAGTGCATGAATGAAGACAATGCGTCGCATCTTCACCTTCGGGAGCATCTCGTCAACAGAATGTGCTCGAGCAAACAAGTTCATTTGGGAAGACGTGAGAGAATGAGAAGCAAACCCTCCTTGCCACTTTATAGGCCGGGCAAATCAACCCATGCGCCAAGTGGCGGGCTCTCCGAATCCCGTGCAATGAATTTACATTCATGGTGATGAACCTGACGCTTCGAATTCGGCCAAGTTAAAATGGCTATTTAAAGAACTTAAATAACACAAAATTCGTACCAATAAAGGTACGTCATGCAAAAGGATGTGCCGGTTAGACACAGTGCATCGTACAGACGCCCGTCGGTTCCAAAGTACCCCGTATGGATGCGCCCAACAGAGCCAGATCCATGCGTCCTAATCAACATGGACCCATGCGCCCATTTTGGCTCGTCACCCATCAAGCAATTAATGGTCAAGTGACAGAGTTGGCAGCACATCCCCTAAGGACTGGACAGTTAGCAGCTTTTCCAGAAGACGAAGCGTCGCTGGCATCAGCATCATCATTACTTTCCTCCGACGGTTACGACCTACGTGGCCGACCAACCACTCGCATGTACCTCAGCAGCAATGCGCCCGAAGACCCGCATGCGCCTCAAAAGCCGTGTGCCCAAACTGGTTCGTAACTCCTAAAGGTTGTGAGCCAAAGTCTTCTCATGCGCCCAATCCCAGGTGCATCATATCAGATCACTCTCCACCAAATCCGAGATCTTTGAGCAACGGGCATGTACCACGTGTCCTTTGACTCAATTCAGCCTATGAAGGGGTGCTAATCACCCAAGATCTCAGCAATTGAAAGATCCTCTTCCCTGCTACGTGTCAACTCACAAATGCAGCATGAAGGATTCAACCCCAAATGATGGTGAATCATCCATGCGCCTCCTGCAGCTTCAACCACGTGGCATCCCACGTATAGGTGCATCCTACATATGCACGCATGAGCATCCAGCCTGCAAACTATAAATAGAGGGATCATTTCTTTCTTCCAGGACCACATAATATACATACGTACACAGACAGAAAAATACATCAGAGTTATCATCTACCAAGATCGGAAGAGAACTCAACATCTTCTTCCCATCTGCAAACTCGAGCACCCAGAGCAACTCAGACCATCAGAGAGAACCGAGAACCGTCATCAGATCGTCAACGGAGTCAACGCATTACCACTCGCTCCATCGACACAGGGATCCAGATAAAAAAAAGTGTTCTCCTAGGACTACATCTAAGTCCTACATTGTAATACTGTTCTGTTTGTAATTGAAATTGCAATAAAAAGATTTTAATGGCAAACAAGCTGGCGACTCTGCTGGAGACCTCTTTTTCCTCCATCGAGAAAGCTGTGGCGCAATCCGACGACGTGAAGGTGGGCTCCTTCACAAGACGCTGGTCGTACGCCTCAATCAATAGGTGTATGAGGAGTTCATCTCTGAAGGCAGCGCAAGTCCTTCGAAGCGGTTGCCAAATCCGAAGAAGACTCGCTAAGTATGGGTACGCAAGGGCGAGGCCCTGGCACCACCACTGAAGGGGATGTACCGATACAGTCCACCCTTCTTGCTGCGATCCTCAGCAACCAGGATGCGCCCACGGTGCAGCGCATCTCTGGGAAAGTGTGGTGCTGACACATTCCCCAGCCATCTCCTTCTCAGACAAGGAAGATGCGCCGACGGAGCAGGGGCGCATCTAATACCCTATGCAGTAACTCTGATGCGCCACAGAAGGCTTCTATCTTAACAGACCACTCGCTGTCGTGGCGAGGAGAATTTGGACTCTTAGTAATGCACCCCAGCGGGCTGGCACGAAGAAGTCCAAGGCAGCACGGGCCATGCGCCTCAAACGTGCTATGCCAGCGACAAACCAGAAGCATGCGCTCACAATCAGGTGTGCTGCTGATGGTAGCTGTATAACGTCGACTCGGTGCTTCTGCGCCAGAAATGAGCTGATCTTTAAAATCCTTGCCTCACCTGGGCGAATCTGTTGCGTTCGCAACCAAGTCGAGCAACACGCAAACTCTGTGCTTGAACCCCAGCACCTACATAGGATGTATGTTTGTGGCTGGTTCAAGTCACTATAAATTTTGTACCCCTACTACTGATCTGAGCGCATCTTCTGCGTTTGGTTCAGGGGGCGCAGCATCACCTAACCATCCCGGCGCTTGGCCTTACCATGCGCCTGATGGGGTGTGAAGGTGGCACTCTCACTTGACTACCCCGGCGCTTGGCCTTGCCATGCGCCTGATGGGGGTGCGAAGGTGGCACTCTCCTCAAATGATTTACGTAATGTGATCAGTCACAAGCGCCGATCAGGAGAGTCGACTGACAAGCACAATGCGCCCCTCACAGGGTACACATGTGCTGTAGTCGCCATCAACTGTTGTTGTAAAACAGTAGTCCCACACCAAGGCAGTCGGTGTTCCAGCGGCTGCAATCATCAACACCCCTCCAACGTCGCCTCGGGAAGAAGGTGTCAATTAAAGAGGAGCCAGAAAGGTTGCTTCTTGCAACGTAATCTCTAACTCCTCGTCAATCCAAAGGAGACTGGCAATTCCTCGACCTCGTCCTCGTCCAAAAGCCAACCAAGGAAGACCAAGACGACTGTCCCGTCCTCTGGAGTATTTGAAGGCACTCGGGGGAGAAAGAAGATCTCGGAGGAAGCTGGGGGCAGTCAAGCCCCTGTTGATCCTCCTCCTGAAACGAAGACGTCCTCCAGAGCATAGCTGGGGGTAGCCAAGTACTTGTCGATCTTTATCCCGAACGAAGATATTCCCCAGAACATAGCTGGGGGTAGTCAAGATGAAGCTCCAGGAGAACTCCTCTACAAGAGAGCGAGACTGAAAGCGATGCTTCAACCGATCCATACACTTCCAGCCATGTCATGACATTCATGACTGGGGGTGATACAGAGTCAGATGCGCCGCCAGCAGATCTCGTCCAGCGTATGGATACTTTGGAAGGGGGACTTAAAACCCTCTCCGCCTCCATAAAAACACTGACTCAAGCCATATTCAAGATACGGTCAGCTTTGGCCAGAGCACCTTCTACCGGTCCTGACCCAGGGGCCAATAAAGAATCAAGTGTACTCCTTCAACGGGTATCCTTGGATACTATCGCCGTAAAGCACCTCGGACGTCGGAGCCATCAATGCTCAACTCCCGGCTGTACCACCTTCCCCGACTCCCATCTCCACGGAAGACATGGTTGAGATGATCAGGGCTTGCGTGAGCACTTCAAGTCCAAGAACAGACAGGAGGAGCGTCAGAAAATGGGGATTCCCAACCATACCCCCTCGAATGGAACAAAGTGGTTTTCCTCCCAAGTATAAACCACAACATTGACGCCATACGACGGGAAGGACTCTCCACGCTGCTATCTAACGTACTTCCAGTCTCAAACGAGACATCTCCCGAAGGAAGATGCGCTACTCACCAGCATATTTGTCGGGGCATTGAAAGGAGTGACTTACGACATGTACTACAGTCTCCCCGACAACTCCATATCTTCCTTCGACGACTGACACGTCTCTTCCTCGATCGTTTCTACGATGGAGGAAAGGACATGACAATGGCATACCTCATAGAGATACGTCAGAAGGAGAAGGAAACAGTTCGAACATTCATCGAACGGTTCCGACAAGCCTACTTCAGACTGCCCCCGGGCATGCCAGAACATTCACTCCTCTCTCCTGCAGCATGAACATGCTGCCTGCAATCAAACTCTGGCTCAACTCTACTCCTCCTTCCGACTAGAGTTCATTGATCATCGAGGCCGAAGCAGCAGAAAAGAAGGCGTCCAATGCTCGCCTTCTGGGAGTCAGTTTCATGCCTTTGAGGACAAGGGAAAACGGCCTGCAACCAACAACCCTGGATAAGAGACGAAAGGGAAGCAGACGTTGACTGTCAATGCCTCCAAAGGTGCATCAATACCTACTCAGAAGCCTCCACTTGCACCAAGGCCAAAGGAGGTTTATTCTTTCAACGATGAAGACACCTTGCAACACTTCGAGATATTAAAGCAGGGTGACAAGATCAAGTTACCGAACCCAAAGCGTCTTGACGAGGTTGGGAGAGTGGACAATCCGAGGTACTGTCACTACCATCGGTTTGTCGGACATCCAACTAAGGACTGCTACGTCCTCAAGAACTACATCCAGCACATGATCAATGAGGATGTCATCTCCAATTTGGCACCTTGCGGCCAACCACACCACAAGATGGCGTCGTCCCCATCCCAAAAACAACAATGGAGGTGGTTAACCTACCACCTAGTCGCGACAACGTGAGTGGACTCATCCCACTCACCACATCTCGGGGAGAGATCTTATGGGTTCACCCTGACCTCGTCTCCGAAGTCACTCAATCGGGGGTACGCTCTACCTCCAAAACTAAGGACAGGAAGATCAAGTCTTGCCGCATGGTCTCTCCTCTGCGGAAGAGGCACCTCCTGTACAGACACGTTCACATCAGAACTGTCAGCCCCAGTTTTCAAATTAGGGTATTTTCGTTATTTTTCAAGTTTTATAATTTTTAGGAATTTTTATTTATTTTATGTGATTTTTTGGGATTTATTTGGTTTGGTTTGGATTTTATCCAATTCAGACTCAAGTTGGAGACCCGGGTAGCCTGGACCCTAGTGGGACCCACATACTAGCTGGACTTCGTCCACATACCATCCTAATTAGGCTAGAAACCATAAACCCTATTTTTTATGGCTTAATTAGTCATTTTAGAGCTTAATTGGTTAATTAGAAACAAACCGAACCAAACCGAATTCAATTTGAACCTAAACCAAGTCTAATGGGTTGGGGGCTTATTGATCCCCAACCCAAACCCATTAGCCATGGCCGGCCATGAGTAGGAGCCCCCCCTTTTCTTCTCCATTAAGAAAACTCTCTCTCTTTCAAAAAATCCATTTTTTCCTTCAAGCTTTCTTCCTCAAGCAAACCTACAGCGTTCCACGCCGTTTTTACGGTGAGGACTGGGCGTTGTCACGTGCACGTACCCTTAAACGGGTGCGGGTCGTGACACATTTTAGTAGTGGCCTACGCAGGTCCTGTAGTCACAATTAGTGCGATGTCGTGGCGGCACTCGTCTTAGAGTGTTGACTACGAGCCGTGTTACACATAGGATGTAGTAGGCTAAGAGTGCTCAATCACAGTAGGATCTTTTCTAGCTTATCTTGCTTACCGTCTTGATATTGATTTACTGTATTCTAACTGTCCTCCTTTGATATTGCCTTCATGTGCCATATTGATATCTTCTTTTCAATTTGTCTCCGGGATAGTTATGACTCACTCTCCCGGTGAGGAGCACGGGAGACGGAGAGGTCTGCCACCTCTGGCGGGCAGGCTTCGGTCACTTCCCCTGCAGATGGGACTTCTGTTGGGGCACTCGGGTACTCCTCCAGCGCTTTCGATGACCGTCCCTGGGGTTCGGGTGTACTTCCCGCAGTGCCAGGGGCTACGATGGGAGTTGTCGGAGGCGTTCTTCCTCGCCGTACAGCGAATTCCTCCGATAGTTGCAGATGTACTTCCACCTCCACCTTCTCTGTCTACAGATATGGGGCAGATGCTTACCTTCCTCCAGCAAATGCTGGAGACTCAGAGAGCCCAGGTCGAGCTCAGTAGAGGCAGACAAACGCGATGCGTCAGGGCATGGAGGATGCCCATCAGTTGGCCCTTGCAGCCGTGGAGCAGAGGGCTCCTCATCCGGGGACGCGTACTAGGTACGGAGATATCCAGGACTTCAAGAAGCTCGGCCCCTGACTTTAGCGGGACCGAGGGCGTGGTCTATGCAGATGATTGGCTCGTGGATATCAAGCGGCAGATGAGAGCCTTCCGCCTGGCAGACAACCTGAAGGTCGAGGCGGTAGGTTTGCAGTTGCTAGACATTGCGCGCACCTAGTTCAGAAAAGAGCCAGCCCTAGCTGGAGAGGGCCATACTTGGGCAGAGTTCAAGCTCCTCTTCAAGGAGATATTCTTTTCCCCCATGGACAAGATGACCTGGTGCGACAGTTCCAGGATCTGCAGCAGGGCAGTTTATCTGTGGAGGAGTACGCAGCGGAGTTCGGCCGTCTGAGCCGATACGCAGCGTACATGGTTCGAGACCCGGAGATCAGGGCGAGCCATTTCAGGGAGGGGCTGACTTGGGATATCAAGATCCTCATTCCCTCCTTCTATGAGACTTATACCCAGATCTACGCAGAGGCCCGCAAGGTAGAACGGGAGTGGGGCTTGAAGCCCAAGAGGGAGCGTGACCTTTTCTCGGGGGCTTCTAGCAGTGCGGGGCTGCTAAGCGCCCTCAGCTTCAGCATCGTTCTTTCCAGCATCACCAGCCGCAGGTGCAGGCCAGAGCACCGGTTCAGTAGTAGGTGCAGCACACTCAGCCGAGGCAGGTACAGCATGGGGCTCCTTGTCACTTCTGCAAGAATACTGGTCACGTCTGGAAGGTTTGCCGGAAGAGGCTAGGAGTGTGTCTCTTTTGCGGCGAAGCAGGCCATCAGTTGAGGGATGTCCGATGAACCCTCGTGTTACTGGTACAGCTCAGAGGCACCGGCGCGAGTTTCTGCAGTACAGCAGAGGGGTCCACTTTCGACCCAGCAGCAGCGGTTTGTTCAGCACCACCAGCAGCGGGGTGGTCAGGGTAGAGCTTTTCTGATCAGCTGAGGGGATGGAGCCTATTGCGGATGTTGTCGCAGGTTCTATTCTACTCGATTCTTTTCCAGCTTTAGCCTTGTTTGATTTTGGTGCTACACACAGTTTGTGTCTGTTTTTTTGCTCTTAGGCACAATATCATTGCTGAGTATCTTGGTAGGACTTGCAAGATTATGACTGGGAATGGCATCATCCTAGTTAATAATGTTTGCAAGGGGCGGAGAGTTTCTTTGAGAGGCCGAGAGCTGAGTGCGTGTTTGCTCGTAATGCCACTTCCGAGTTACGATGTGGTACTCGGTATGTATTGGTTGCAAACACCACGCTAGCATCGACTGCAGAGGGGACAGGATTATGTTTAGGCCGCCGGGAGAGCCGGAGTATGAGTTCACCAGGGGTGCAGTGGAGCGGGGAGATGGGTTCTGCGGAGCGTTGTTGGCGGGGCCGGTGTTGCCACATCCACTCATTGCTGAGTTCTTGGATGTCTTTCCCGAGGAGCTGCCCGGGATGCCGCCAGATCGTGATATTGAGTTTTCTATAGACCTAGTGCCGGGCGCTGAGCCTATCTTCCAGCACGTCTATAGAATCAACAACAGTGAGTTAGCGGAGCTGAAGAAGCAAGTCGATGAGCTGGAGGACAAGGGCTTTATTCGATCTAGCTCTTCACCTTGGGGCGCGCCAGTTCTTTTCGTCCCAAGAAGGATGGTACGATACGTCTGTGTATTGATTACAGGGCGCTCAACAACCTTACCATCAAGAACAAGTATCCTTTGCCTAGGATTGATGACTTGTTCGACCAGTTGAGCGGGGCAAGAGTGTTCTCGAAGATCGACTTGCGTACCGGTACCATCAGCTGAAGGTGAAGCGGGATGACATTCCGAAGACTACCTTTCGGACTCGCTATGGCCAGTATGAGTATACCGTCATGCCGTTTGGGTTGACCAACGCCCCGGCGGTATTCATGAACTTGATGAACAAGGTATTTCATCAGTACCTTGACAAGTTCGTGGTGGTCTTCATTGATGACATTCTCATCTATTCGAAGACGCCAGAGGAGCACGAGGAGCACCTGAGGATTGTTTGGACACTCTCAGGAGGGAGCAGCTACATGGGAAGCTGTCCAAGTGCAAGTTTTTCTTGGATCGCGTGGAGTTCCTAGGCCATGTTGTCTCTGGCGAGGGGATTTCAGTGGATCCGAAGAAGATTTCTGCGGTGGAGTCCTGGTCTACGCCGAGCTCAGTAGCAGAGGTTCGAAGTTTTCTGGGTCTGGCAGGTTATTACCGGAGGTTCGTGCAGGACTTTTCCAGGATTGCCCAGCCGATGACCCGCCTTACCAGGAAGGACGAGGAGTTTGTTGGTCCGATGAGTGCCAGGCCGCCTTCGAGGAGCTGAAGGCGAGGTTGACTACAGCTCCTATCTTGACGCTGCCATCTGGATCTGGTGGTCATACGATCTACAGTGATGCTTCAGTACGGGGTTTGGGTTGTGTGCTTCAGCAGCATGGGAAGGTAATTGTCTATACATCTAGGCAATTACGTCCTCATGAGAGTAATTACCCTACCCACGATCTGGAGCTGGCAGCGATCATCTTTGCTTTGAAGCTGTGGAAACACTATCTGTACGGAGAGCGTATGGAGATCTATACTGACCACAAGCTTGAAGTATGTGTTTACCCAGAAGGAGCTGAATATGAGGCAGAGGCGATGGTTAGAGCTGATGAAGGATTTTGATATATCCTTACTGTACCATCCAGGGAAGGCCAACGTGGTCACGGATGCTCTGAGCAGGTATCCCATGGCCATGTGTTTGACGATGGATCGTCACCTTCTGGCAGATCTGGAGAGCTTGGGCATAGAGGTGATAGTTCCTGGGTTCGAGACACAGATGTGGGGTCTGCAGTGCAGTCGGAGCTGATGGGAGAGTCAGGGCAGCTCAGTTTGAGGATGAGGCTCTGAGGGTCATCAGGGAGCAGGTCCATATAGGACTGTTTTCACGATCCGCACCCACTATGAGGGTACGAGAACGTAACAACGCCCATCCTACGCCGCAGTGTCGGCGGTAGAATGCTGTCCTAGGTCACAAACATCTAACAATATATCCCTAAGCAGTTTATACTCCCCGAATGGGGGTGACATAGCAGTAAAACTCAATCACAACTAAGGAGAGATAAGACGATATGAAATAGAACTCAAGGAAATAAATAGATGAAATAGTCTAAGATACCCAGCAATATCCAGAGAATACAAACTCAGCTACAGCATGAAAGAATATATACATCTCAGAATAAGTCTAGCTAAAACATGTCTCATGACTACAAAAAGGAAGATAAGCCTAACTAATCTAGACTAGGCAATCGGAGAAATATCCTCAGCTACAGCTGGGTCCTCCTGGGAGTCCAGCTCAAAGGTGTCATCTAAAGCTGCCCCGTAGAAAGTGTCCAGGCAGGCCTCCTCCTCGTCCTCTGTAATATTTCAACAGGTCCAGTCAGGACAGGAGCGAGCACAGTACATCTCAACAATTCATAGCAGGTTAGAAAATTAAACATACAGTAAAGTAAGATACAAGTACTGAAAGAAGTGCAGTATAAAACAGAGAGAGAACTGTAATAGAAATATCTACTATAAATAGAGAGCTAACATGTGGCTAGTGAGTCAGAGTACAACATGAACATGTAAATGGCCTGGGATGATTCTGTGAAGACACTACAGAATGATTCAAAGAAGATACTACTGGTGTATTATTCACATGTCCACTTCTACTCCTCCGTACCCCCAATCAATACACAAGGATCCAGCCAGGTTATGTTATATGATTACATGCACGGCCCCCGACGGGTGATACATGGATGTCCCATAAATGGGGATTCTGGGGGTTATCCAACAGTGTAAGATTCAAGAGACTCTGTGATCATGAGGGTACATGTCACAAGTAATCAAATGAACCAAGAAGCATAGTGATACGCCATGTAAGTGAAACGCACAGAACACGTAGTACCCGATGCTCCCTAAGGATAATATCTCAAGAAAGGATCCATATAGTACCAATCCGTGTGACCATCGTGACAGTACAAGTAAAGTAATCTACTGCAGGAAATAATTCTAAGCAGGATATAAAATTATCAGAGGATGTACTCGCCTGGTATCTGAATAGCTGTGAAAATGTACTGTCCAAGATGAGGTACCTGGCTCCTAGTTAGAGCAACACAAGTCACAACAAGTCCAAAATGGCAATAATATGCACTACGATGCGTTCTACATGAATCTAGGTCAATCTAGGCCAAAGTCAACTTTTGGTCAACTCTGGTCAACCCTAGAAGTCAAACTAGGTCAACCAAGTCAAACCTATGTCAAACTAGTCTACACTAGGCTAACAAGGCTATTCTAAGTCTAACTAGACTACACAAGTCAAATCTAGGCCCACTAGGCATACCATGCCATAGGCTAAAAGACCAGGCCATGGGCCAATAGGCTAAGCCAAGTCTAAACAACCTATAAAATATCTATACACATAACACATGTATACATATATCATATCACATAATATCCCATTTATATATATACATTACATTATGACATATCGTATCCCAAACTCTATAACATAACATATCACATGGTATCATATATATATATATATATATATATATATATATATATATATATATATATTATATATATTAGTTATATATATATATATATATATATATATATATATATATATATATATATATATATATATATTAGTTATATATATATATATATATATATATATATATATATATAGATATATATATATATATATATATATATATATATATATATATATATATATATATATATATTTATATATAAAAAAAAAAAAAAATATATATATATATATATATATATATATATATATATATATATATATATATATATATATATATTTTATATATATATATATATATATATATATATATATATATATATATATATATATATATATATAACTAATATATATAAATATATATATATATATATATATATATATATATATATATATATATATATAAAATATATATATATATATATATATATATATATATATATATATATATATATATATATATATATATATATATATATATATATATATATATATATATATATATATATATATAACTATATATATAATATATATATATATATATATATATATATATATATATATATATATATATATATATATATATATATATATATATATATATATATATAAAATATATATATATATATATATATTTATATATATATATATATATATATATATATATATATATATATATATAGGTACAATACTATGATATATTATATAGGGATTAGAGAGGGGACACATGAGTGTGTGTGGGATGATCACAAGTGCAAGTGTGCGTGTGTATCATAACATGAGTGTGTGGGCTTGTGTGTACATAGGCATGTGTTTGTGTGTGTGAGTGGCTAGAGGGAACATGAGAGTGTTGTGCTAGGCTAGAGAGTGAGGGTGTGTGAATGTGAGGGTGCGTGTGTGTAGGGGATCAAAACAGTCCACACAACCAATTTCCAGATTTCAGTCCAAAATAACTTTTCCAGATTTCAGATTATACAATATGGAACCAACAGTTCAAACAACTCATGGATTTCATGTTTAAAACAGTTCACAAAATCAGTAATCCTATTGACATAAACCCAAAACAATAGTCCATAACAGTCCTATTATTGAATCTCAGTTTTTAGGAGAACAACACCTCCAAAACAGTGTATAAGAACACACAAAAACAGTTTAAACAGGCCTTAAATGTAAACCCAGATTTAAACTCATTCTAATACCTCAAACTCAGATTTTTATATTCACATATCAACTCAAAAAGAAAACCAAATAAGAGCAGTCCAACAGTCCTATAGGAATTCTCAGTTTTTTGAATCAACATAGCCCCAAATCACCTCAAAATTGACACATACATAGGATTTTCATAGGTGAACATATTAGAGATTTAAATCATACTAGTTAACAGTTTAAATAGGTTAAATAAGCTGTTAAAATTCGAAGTGTAAAACTGGAAACAAAAGGAAATGAAATCAGTGAATGTGCAAAGGAAAGGGAATTAGTTCATGTAATAAGGAAAACTGAAATTGCTATTCCATGGACTTTAAACATACACCAAGGTTATGAAGAGTAATTCTCAGGTTAATACACTTAGGAAAGAACCCATTCAAATCCATTCAACCCAAATCCTGTGACAGTAACCTTCAAACACATCATCATTCAAAACAGTTAAGTACTTGACAGTTAAAATTGAACCAAAACCAGTTAACATATTTTGAGAGAATCATTTCAACCCCAAATAGCTATTACATTCTCAACATACCAATAACCCATTCTCCTATCAATAGCCAATTTCGAAAAAGGAAAGGAAATCAATTCACATGATTTAAGAGTCAATCTCAGGTTTCCTCATTCTCAGGATATGCAAACTATTTTCATGAACTAATTCCCAATTTCCCAAACAAATCCTTTCATGTATAAAACTAGCATTGAACTAAAAGTGTGTATCAAAGAGGGAATACAGTGAGGAACAAAACTGGGATTCACAATGTGTGAGGGAGTGAACTGTGATTATTATTAGAGACCTGTGTGTAAAAGACTTCCAGATTTCAGTTCAAAAGCAACGAACCCATCTCCATTTTCTTAATAGCCATAACTCAGTACAGTCCCTGTTGGTTTACAGTATTCAAGAAATAACTCTTCTCAATATGGAACATAGAAATACATTGGTAAATACAAAATCAGTAAATCAAATCAGTTAACATAGGAAAAACCAAAGCTCTGTGAACAGGTTTCGAAATCCAATAAATGCCAAGTTCTCATTTTACAACCCCAAAATCAAATTCAAATAAAAACATGAAGCTAACAAGAATGATACTCATGTGGGGGTAATTAACAAAGGTTGAAACATCACTAAGAACTGGGAATTTAAACTAGTTTAGTAATGAGACAAACCCATGTATCAGTGACAGGAATTTGGTTTAAACATTTGAAAACAATGTGTGGGAGGTAAATCTAACAATTTCAGTTAACCCTCAATCTCAGTCACCCACATCAATTTAACTAAAAAAATGCAGTTATCTCATGAATTCGACAGTGTTCAATAGGGGATATCCCAAGGCTGTGTGTGGCAAAATATGGGAAGGCAATGTGAGTGAAATAAATTAGGAAGTTACTCTCAGGTTTGGATTTCTGGAACCATTGACAGGAAAAAAAAATAGGACATGGCAGTTAACATATCAAATTGATTCCCAAAACCATGTGCATCTACACAAATCAAGTTAGCCTATCCATCATTCAACACACAAAAATCAGTTTACAGGGAGATTAAATCTGGGAATGCAATTTAAAACCCAACCAATGTGACAGTTTGATAGGGAATGAAACAGTGATCAATCCAAAATTGAATCCAACAACCCAATGCTCAAGCCCATCACAAATTAGCATGGTTCTTAGTTATTACACATGTGGGTGAACCTATTTCAATATTTAACATCATAAAACAGCTAATTAACAGGTTAAAATTAGGGAATTCATATTTAACATAGTGTATCAGTGAAGTATCAGTCCACACAGAAATTCGAGAAATTCGAACCCAAAATTCCATCACAAAATCACAAACATTGGTTGTTAAATAGTGTAGCATGTGTACACGTGTCTTGAGTGTCCTCAAGTGTCCAGAAAACACGACACAGGCGTGTCCAATACGTTGCTAACACGTGGGGTGCACCCAGTGTTGCACAGTGTCGTGCACACGTGCACGTGTCTGTAGGACACTACACACGACACGTGAGATCTCGTGGTCATGCCCACGTGTAGCCCACGTGTCAGGCTACACATAGGACCCAACACGACACGACCACATCGTGTCCAGAGTGGACACGACTCGCGTATCAGTGGCATTTCAGAATGAACGCGCGCGCGTGTAGGTCCAGTGCGCGAGTCCTGGCGTGTCCGACACGACACCGCTGGACACGAGGCTTGGGGGATAGGTCCGCAGACACTGCCCCATCCTCTCAGTCCAAGCACGGCCCGCTACATGGCCTGTGCACTGAGCACGAGGCCACGAGCAGCAGGGGAACCCTAGCCGCGCACGTGGCTGTATCAACACCATCGTTCGGACACGACACGACACAGAAACGTGTTCAGAACATAAGAATCGTGTAAGCGACACAAAAACTCAATTATCTATTCAAATACAATCGAAAAATAGCAAAGGAAATCCTATTGAGGCATTAGGTCGAACACCTAGGTAATCCTATTGATACGTGTCTGATACGGACACGTATTCGACACAAATTGGGGTCAGCTCCTACCCGAGGCTAGAGGGGACCTAGGGCTATACATCCATGATGATAAACCAATAGTTTAAATGGAGGATGAAGGAATTACAAATGGGTGTCTCGAGCTCAAAAAAACTGTTAAGTACAGTCCTCTTCTACTGTAGCTCGAGTACTGTAGATTTCCCAAATCTGTACTCTACCTCCATGGACAGTAAAAGGGTGATGGTTAGGTCACAATGCAAGAAGTTTCATTGAAAAAGGTTAAGAAATGACCAAGTTATGAAGGAGTGAAGAAAAGGCTCACCTTGTTCTTGAGAATGGAGAAATGATGTAAAGAGGCAAAGGATTTGAGAGGGATTAAATAGGGAGGGGATCCCAAGATGGCTGTCCTAATATCTAGGGTTAGAGTTGATCTAATGGTTCTCCACCATTCTAGACTAATCAATGGCTAGATGAAACCTAGGTAGCCTATCACTCGTCTTAACTAATCAATATGACTAATAACTAACCAAATCACAAATCATGACTAGCCATGACTAACCATGACCAATCTCAATCTATCTTAGTCTAACCATGACTAACTAGGACTAATCTAGGTTAGGCTAATCTGGACCACATGAAAATTAGTTAAAATAATATTTAAATTGAACCATTCACAATAAATCATTTAAGTTCCTAATAAAATATATTATTTCTAATAATTCAAAAGTAAAAAAAATACCCTCTAGGCTAAAATGATAAATGAAACACCCTAATCTCATGGCTAGGCTCTAGGGTAGGCAGTCTCTACGGTTACACTATCAAACACTTAAATCATAAGTCATGATTTAAAATAGTTTTAAAATGATTAAAATCACCAAAAATCATATCATGATTTAAATATCAATAAATAATAATTATAATTACAAAATTTCAAAATTACCCTCATCTGGAAAACTGGGTGTTACACTGTTGGATGAGTTCTCTATAGCAGGGGATGGGTCGTTGAGGCATGGTACCAGATTGTGCGTGCCGAGCGGAGGACTTCGGGAGGAGGTTCTTCAGGAGGCGCACCGTTCTCAGTACTCTATGCATCCAGGAGCCAACAAGATGTGTAGAGACTTGAGACAACATGTTTGTTGGTATGGCCTGAAACATGAGGTGGCTCAGTTCGTTTTGAGATGTTTGGTGTGCCAGCAGGTGAAGGCCGGGAGGCAGAGACCCGGTGGATTGCTCCAGCCACTACCCATTCCTGAGTGGAAGTGGGAGCATATCACTATGGACTTTGTATATGGGCTTCCGTGCTCTCCAGGAGGGAAGGATGCGATTTGGGTCATTGTTGATCGATTGACCAAATCGGCCCACTTTTTGCCTTTCAAAGTGGGTTTGTCGACGGAGAGGTTGGCCGAGATGTACGTGCGGCAGATAGTCCGATTACACGGGGTTCCAGTGAGTATAGTCTCGGATCGGGACAGCCGATTTACTTCCTACTTCTGGTGGAGTTTGCAGCTTAGCTTGGGCACATCGCTCAAGTTCAGTACCGCATACCACCCCAGACAGACGGGCAGTCGGAGAGGACGATTCAGACCCTCGAGGATATGCTGCGTACCTGTGTCTTGGACTTCGGGGGATCTTGGGAGGACCATCTTCACTTGGTAGAGTTTGCTTACAATAACAGCTACCAAGCCAGTATAGAGATGTCACCTTTCGAGGCTCTATACGGACGGAGGTGTCGTACTCCCTTGTCTTGCGATGATGTCGGCGAGAGGGTTTTGCTTGGCACTGAGATGGTGGTGGATGCTGCAGAGAAGGTCAGGATTATCTGAGATCGACTTCGGGTGGCGCAGGATAGGCAGCGGTATTGGGCCGATATCCACCGGAGGCCATTGGAGTTTGAGGTATAGTTTAGATTTTTCTAGTATTTGAGTCTGATTGTGATTGTTTTAGATCAAGCTCTAAGTCTTGTGTTTTGTTCTAGGTTGGTGATCTAGTCTTTTTGCGAATTTCTCCGACGCGTGGCACGATTCGTTTTGGTGGCGGCGGAAAGCTTAGTCTACGATACATCGGACCATTCCGTATCTTGGGCAGGGTCGGTGCAGTGGCTTACCGACTGGAGTTACCGCCCGCACTAGAGGGAGTGCACTGCGTGTTCCACGTGTCGCAGCTGAGACGGTACGTGGCAGATCCCAGTCACGTCTTGGACCACTCGGAGATCAAGGTGGGACCGACACTCAGCTATCCAGAGAAGCCGGTCGAGATCTTGGACCGAAGAGAGAAGGTGCTCCGGAACCAGGTCATTTCCTTGGTTCGTGGTGCATGGACACACCACTCTCTAGGTGAGTCCACCTGGGAAAGGGAGGATGACATGCGGGAGCGATTCCCATATCTCTTCGAGCCTTGAGGTAAAATTTTTCTTTTTCTTCCTTGTTCTGTTCATGATTGCTGTGTTAGTTCTCATTCAATTTCGAGGACGAAATTTTTTAAGGAGGGTAGATTTGTCACCCCAGTTTTCAAACTAGGGGTATTTTCATTATTTTTCAAGTTTTATAATTTTTAGGAATTTTTATTTATTTTATGTGATTTTTTGGGATTTATTTGGTTTGGTTTGGATTTTATCCAATTCGGACTCAAGTTGGAGACCCGGGTAGCCTGGACCCTAGTGGGACCCACATACTAGCTGGACTTGGCCCACATACCCTCCTAATTAGGCTAGAAACCATAAACCCTATTTTCCATGGCTTAATTAGTCATTTTAGAGCTTAATTGGTTAATTAGAAACAAACCGAACCAAACCGAATTCAATTTGAACCTAAACCAAGTCTAATGGGTTGGGGGCTTATTGGATCCCCAACCCAAACCCATAAGCCATGGCCGGCCATGAGTAGGAGCCCCCCCTTTTCTTCTCTATTAAGAAAACTCTCTCTCTTTTTCAAAAATCTATTTTTTCCTTCAAGCTTTTCTTCCTCAAGCAAACCTACAGCGTTCCACGCCGTTTTTACGGTGAGGGCTGGGCGTTGTCACGTGCACGTGCCCTTATAGCGGGTGTGGGTCGTGACAAGAACGCCTAACCTGACGAAGCTGCCGTCGAGATGGTGCCTCCTTGCGCCGTCCCTGCTGCCCAGGAAGAGGGTCCATCCAGGCCTCTAGCAGCCAATAAACAGAAGCATGTAGAGGCCCGTTTCGACAAACCTTTACGAAAGGAGAATGCTCTAGGGCTAGCCAAGCCCCACAACTTCGACATACTGGCACAACTTGCTAGTACTCCTGCCCGCCTATCTCTGTTTGAGCTTCTTCGTCTTTCCAAAGACACCCGCGAAGCTCTCTGTGAAGCCTTGAAGGATGCTGAATCCTTCATCAGTCAGGTCAAGCAGCCTGAGGATACCCCAACCACATGTACGTACTGCCATTATGCGGATGAAGTTATCCCCAACATAACCTTCACCCAACAAGACATGCTGCTCAAGCACAACCGACACAATAGGCCACGGTATTATACGGGTATGTCGGTTCCGTCAAGGTGAAGCGAATTCAGATCGATCCAGGATATTCCCTCAGCATCATTCCTAAGACGTTGCTCTCAACACTGGGGATCCCGATGTACCGTCTGGTGCCTTCCAACACTACAATCAGCGGTTTCAATGCTAGCAAAAGTGAACCGCTAGGTAAAATACGACTGAAATGTCATATCGGCAACCTCCGAACCAAGGTGACTTGCTATGTCGTGGACGCTGACGTCAACTACAACCTCCTACTTGGTCGTCCGTGGCTGCATGAGTACATGGTGGTACCATCTACACTCCATCAATGTATGAAGTACGTGTCCACCAACGACATCTTCCGGACAGAGTTCGCAGACATTGACCCTTTCAAGGGGGTCGAAGCCTACTTCACTGATTCTACCATGTACAAGTCGTCCGACGAAGGGGAAGCCAATGATGCTGACGATGAAGCAGAAATGGCAGTAGAGCCGGACATGGGGCCAGAGATGATTCCCGACGCTCCTTTAAAAATTCGACTCAAAGGGAAACCGCCTCAGATGCTGCCTCCCATGACCATCAAGCTACCTGGAAAAGCACCAACTTCTCTAGGTAGAACACCTACTGAAGCTCCCTTGAAGATACAGCTCAAGGGAAAGCCGCCTCAAACATCGGCTCCCCTTGTGGAAAAACTACAGAGGAAGGCACCAATCCCTGAAAGCGCAGTTGAGGCACCTCTGAAGGCGCAGTTGAGGTACCTCTGAAGGTGCGTCTTAAAGGCAACCCTTCGTAATCATCCGTCTCATCCAAGCTGCCGGAGAAGGCCCACATAGCCCTCTCGGACCCTAAGGTCAAAGGTGCGATGGACTCTCCCGAACCAACCCCAGTACTCACAGATGAAGAGCTAGGGGAGTACATATCTGCTGATGTAGATGCACCCTCTCTGGACAATGTAATCCCGTGGGACAAAATCTCGTGTTTCGTCAATAATAGAGTGTCTTTTAATTATTCTAGTCTTTCATATTGGAATGCCTTGTATACATTAGATAACGCTCTACCGTCGTTGCAAACACAAATAACGACCGTCAATCATGTAAATCGAGTAGTCCCGTCCCAAGGGGTCTGTTTCGTAGTCCCACCGCAGAATCGAGACGAAGAATCCATCATCTTCGGCAAAGTCGAGCGTCATCAAGACCTCCCGGCAAGAACCAGATACCGACAGAATACAAGTCTATCGGTACAAGGACAAGGCAAAGTACCTCATCCAAAAGATGGGTTACGATCTAAAAAGCAACAGAGGCCTGAACTATGGCAAGGGTCGACGTCTTCCTCTCCGGCTCCCAACACCTAAAGGAAAGCCGCAGGACTACTATCATCGAACTCGACGGGGGGTGGGCTATGTCACGCCGCCGGCAACTCCAGAGAGTTCGGAGGCAGAAGAAGTAGAAAATTCTCATTCGTCTGAAGCATCAACTTGGGATTTTGATACCAGTATCGGCTCAGTCTTCAAGAAGGTGCTATTAGTCAACATGGCGTCTGCACAATCTCAAGAAGATAAAGGCGAAGACTAAACGTCAGAATTCTTCGAGGAAGAACCTTGGGCTCAACGCCTAGGAGCACAGTGGGAGTCTCGTTTTGAATTACGCGAACCCCCTACCGAAAACGAAGTCGAGCAGATCGACCTTGGGGATGGATCTTCTTCCAAACCCATCTTTATCAACAAGAGTCTAAAGGGACCAGACCGGGAATCTTTAATCCAACTGGCTAAAGAATATATCGACGTCTTCGCCTGGAGCTACGAAGATATGCCGGGACTTGATCCCCAGATCGCGATGCATTGGCTTAACATCTTACCTGATGCCAAGTCTATAAAGCAACAACAGCGACGCTTTCGTCCTGACATCATGAACGCTATCGATCAAGAGGTAGACAAACTCCTGAACAGTGGGTTTATCCGTGAAGAACAACACCCGGATTGGGTGGCCAACGTCGTCCCTGTCACCAAGAAGAATGGAAAGATATGGGTCTGCATCGACTTCAGAGATCTCAATGCTGCTTGCCCGAAAGACGAATTCCCGCTTCCAATCACTGACGTGATGATCGATAATACATGTGGCTTCGAACGCATGTCTTTCATAGACGGGTATTCGGGCTACAACCAGATCAAAATGTTCTCCGACGACGCAAAGCACACGTCATTCAGTACACCGAAAGGGGTTTTCTGCTACACGGTGATGCCCTTTGGCTTGAAGAACGCTGGTGCTACATACCAACGAGCTATGAGTACCATCTTCCATCAACATCTATGTAAAACAGTCAAATGCTATGTTAATGATATCGCTGTTAAGAGCCGTCTTAGAGGTGATCACCTACAAGACCTAAAGACAGTCTTCGATCTCAAACGAGGGCACCAACTCAAGATGAACCCCGTTAAATCCTTCCTTGGGGTTTCTAGCAAAAAGTTCTTGGGCTTCATTATCACGACGAAAGGCATTCATGTCGATCCCGAGAAGACCAAAGCCATCCTTGATATGGACCCTCCAAGGAATCTCCGAGAACTTCGAGGCCTGTAAGGGCGTCTTGCATACATCCGAAGGTTTATAGCAAACCTTTCCGAAAAATGTCAACCCTTCACCCAGCTCATGAAGAAGGGAGTCTCCTACGTCTGGACAGAGGAATACCAGAAAGCTTTCGATGATATCAAGGCTTACTTGACGACCCTGCCAGTCCTGGTGGCACCCGTCGCAAGCAAACCATTTCTCCTCTACGTCCATGCCATGGATCATTCCCTCGACGCTCTGCTGGCTCAGAACAGCGATGCAGGCTACGCACAAGCTATCTACTTCCTCAGTAGGACACTGATCGGGGACGAACACCGGTACAACCATGTTGAAAAGGAGTGTTTGGCTTTGGTGTTCGCCATCCAAAAGACTCGCCATTATGTCTCGGGCCAGATGTCACGACCTGCACCCCCTGTGAGGGTACGAGTACGTAACAGCGCCCAGCCTACGCCGTAGTGTCGGTGGTAGAACGATGTTCTAAGTCTCTAACTAACCATCAACTCATGTAGTATATAATGTACTCATCATGATCAACTCCGAACGGAGGACAAGTATAAGATATGGTGTAACTCAATCACAGTCTAAGCACGATAAGATAACACCGAAGTATAGCTAAGAAATTGAAGACAACAAAACTATTGATAAAATAACAACAAACTCAAACAATCTCAAATACATCTCAAGTCTCAAATCTCTATATACAACTCCAGTTCTAAACAGGAAAACTAAAACAAGACAGACTAGCTAAACTCCCGATCACTCCTGAGTGTCGGGACCATAGGTAGCTAAGCCATCTCATGGTCTGTAACATGTAGGGCATGTGTCCTCAGGGCAATCATCTATAAAATTTACAACAGGTCCAGTCAAGACAGGAACGAGCACATCTCATCAAGAAAACCCAAGTAAATGACAGAGAACTATAAAACAGTTATAGACAGTTGTATTGAGGAAAATGGAAGTTTATATTCAGGTGATGGTAAGAAAGACGGATAAAGTGCAAGGAAAGTAAATACTAAACAAGAGAAGAATCATAGCAATGAAGACTATAAAAATAGAACTAGCTGAACCAGGGTAATATGATATAAAGTCCAGACAACAATGTAGACCAGTGTAACTCTAATGTAAGTCCAGTACAAGATGAATCTAATACAAGATAAATCCAGTAAGGGACGATTCCAGTTATAGTGATCAATGATCCCAGGGTGAGTCCAGCCTATACTCTAGCAGTGTGTTTTAAAATATCGAGATCGACATGTAAACGGCTATGGGTAATCCGGCACATCACACACCTGGCTGGGTGTGAGATGGCTATCATTCCAGTTTGATTCCAACAAAAGGGTAATTCCAGAAATGGGGTATGTCTACATGTCTTACTCTAGTATTTCCCCTTCCAAAAAGTGAATCCAGAGTTTCGACATAATGATTCAAGATGAGTCCAGCCAGTAATATGAAGATACCAGTAAATAATTCCAGTAAATGATTCCAGTAGGTGATTCCAGTAATAGAAGCCAGGAATGATGATACCAGTAATAGAGGCCAGAAAATAAATGTGTGTCGTATACATGAATCCAGAAATATCTATACGTGTTGTAACAGAGAATCGCATACAACTAACTAGAACTGAAGTACAGTAATTGACAAGTAAATGAGAGAACTATCAGAGAATGTACTCGCCTCATACTCTGAAAAGAGTAGTGTAATGTCAGATGTCTGTGCCGGAGTCACAATGTCCTAAACAGAGTAATACAGGTTATAATGTGCTTACAATAAGACAAATGATATTTATGATGCAATCTACATGATTTCTAGGCCAATCTAGGTTAAAGTCAAACCTGGTCAACTGTCTAGGTCAAACTAGGTCAACTAGGTCAAGCCTAAGCCAAACAAGTCTCACTAAGCCTAACCAGCCTATTCTAGCAAGCACACACACTATCTAGGCTATACAAGCCAACAACACAATCACTAGGCATTCAAACCACACACACAGGCTATGAGCCATAGGTATACACCCATAGGCTATGTGCCCTGTATATAGGCCATAGGCCATATAGCTATATCATACATAGACCATTACACACCTTCACACATATATATATATTAATATTAATCTAATTTGTATAATAACACACATATGCACATAGCTAAAATAGGATACATTTATATAGGCTAACCTATAGGCTTGCCAATCTCATCTAGACTCATACACACACCTGATATCTAGCCTCTCTCTATTTCACTGAGATATACTCACAGACCTGTACCTATACACAGCCCAACACACCCTTGCACTCAAGCCTAAGGTACTCCCTCCTCCTAACTTTTGTTAACAATTCCTCTTCAATACTTCATAACCTCTCTCCTAACCACAACTATATTTATTACCTGTCTTGCCCCCAATACCCCTCTCACTTTCTATATAACATCTAGCTATCTAACCTCAAATATCTATCACTCTATCTATCACATAACAACACACTCTCTATCAAGACACGCACTCTCTTCCCCAAATGCCTACTGCCCTGTACTGCTGCTATGGCCTGCAGTGCCATAGCTGCACTGCTAATGCAAGTGCAGGCAATGCTCTGCCTACTGCTGTAGCTCCTACAAATTCTCCCTGCAGCCAATGCTTGCTGCTGCCACTGCAAAAGCCAGGCCAAGCCAAAACAGGGCAAGCCAAGGCAGTGCCTTGGCTGCACCTGCAAATGCAATCCAATCCAGGCCAAAACACATATAGGCCAAAACTGTTACTACTAACTCCAAATCACCCTACCTATGGCAGTACAACTAAGGTAAAGGAAATGAAAGTAACTGAAAATGAGGAAAAAGGAAATCTGGAACCTCAATTTCAGTCTAATAAAATAACATCAATACTTGTGTGCATAACAACCCAAATACTCAGAGTCTAACTCTAAAACCAATCCAAATTCGAAGCCCTTACCCAACATTCTTAGTAATGACAGTAAACCATATTCAGTTTTAAATGTAAATCTCAATCATATATGCTAAACAATACAATTATATTTATATAACAACCAAATCCACAATCCAATTTCAGTTAAACAGTGTACATATAATGGTGTCAAGCAAGGCTATTAGTGTTCAGTTTTTTATTTCAGTTGAAAGGAAGTGGGGGGGTTCTTGCTAAAACATCAAGCAACATAAGCAAATGAACAGTGAGAAGAAGGAATGTGTGAATTCTCAGAAAATAGCAATTGAATGTGACAGTGTGGAGATGTGTCCATACTCAGTGATTCTCAGCTGTGACAGTGTGTTCTCAGGAATGCAGGTTAAGTCAAATGAAATCTCAGGAATGCATAACAGTTCACATAAAAATTCTCAAACACTAACTCACCCTCATTAAACCCAGGAATTAAGAACTCATTTGAAAACCATAATTTGAATTCAAACTTAAAATCAGTAAACAACACATCAGTAAATTCAATGTTTAAATCCATTTCAGTTAACAGTGTGTAGGAAATAGCATCTTAGATTAAAACAGTGCAATGTAGATATCGACTTGGTCATGAAGGCGATGAATCTCAGGAATTCTCTGTCTCAGGTTCAACTTAACTCAAAACTGGAAAAATAAGGAAAAATATATAGTGTAATCCATACAAACAATCAATTGAAAACAAAACTCAAAACCAAAATCCCATATCCTATTGAGCATGGGTCATTTGTGTGCGCTGAAATTAATCTCAGAAAAATTGAAAACCTGTTTTGTATCAGAACATATAGGGAAAACCAAATTTAACACACAAAACATAACTAATACCGAAACCTAAGTGTTGGTAATCGTGCCCCTAGGTATAATCGTGTCCCTCGTGTCCCTAAGTGTCCACCACGATGCGACACGACGAGTCTGAGTGTCTAAAAACTCAATCGGGTAACACAGACTGTAACAGTGTCGCACACGTGTTCACTTAGGTCTAGGACACGGCACACGTGTCCTCGTGTCTCGTGGTCATGTGTCTAGGTTTGCCTAGGGTAGGGGAACGTGTCCCACAGCCTGCAATGAGTCCATATTGTGTTGTGTCCAAGAAAACAGTGCGTATCAGTTGAGTGTCTGTGCGTGTGTGCAACAGTGAGGAAGACAGTACGGATCGATTTTCTCCGTGCACACAAAACGAGAACCCACGAAATTTTGTAGGTGTCGTGTCAGTCAGTAGGGGGACGTGTCCATAAAATTTCAGCTCACAAGAGCCCGTGTCGTGTCCGTAGTGGCACCCGATCAGCAGGGCACTACACGGTGCCTGTGCGCAGTATCGTGCACGAGGTGCGTGTCCATTTTGGACACAAAAAATCTACAAAATCGTGCTCAGTCATAAATATATTTAATCTACACATGAAGAGCTACACAAATATATAATTTGTTTCGAAAAATAATAACATTCACTCCATAGAGGCATTTCAACAAACACCTACACCACACTACGACACGTGTCCGATACGTACGCCAAACGGACACGAAATTCACCCAAATTTCAGGGACACCTAGGGGACTCCTAGATCTAGCCCTACATGCAAAGAAAACCAAAATTTAAATCAATTTAAAAGATTTTACCTATATGTGCAAAAAGCTTGGAAAAGCTTCAAATGGGGGGATTCCTCCTCTTGATGGCAAAAGCTCCAAATTGACCCAAAGCTGGGATTAAACCCCAAAATCAGAAAGTAGAAGAGTATTAGGTTCTAATGCAAGAAACTAGAATCAAAAAGAAACTAAAATAGATTTATGGGGATTTTTGGAAGAGGGATAATTACCTTTCTTTTCCAATGTTGAAATGAATGAAAGAATGAGGCAAGCCCTAGAGAATAAGTGTTTATATAGGGTGGGGATCCCTATGGCTGATCATAAAGGAAGGAATTAGGGTTAGGGTTTCCTAAATTGGCCCATGGGCTTAAGTTATGATTAATCAAGTCATGAAGCCATAAGCCATTTCATGAAACCATAAACCATGACTTAAATTCACTAACCAAATCCCCTCATTCTAAAATTAGTTCTAATGACTAAAAGTAGGTTAATCTAAGTTAGAATAGGGTCACCATGGCTAGGGTTAGCTTCTAGGCTAGTTCACTAGGTCTCAATAAGTCAAGTCAACCTAAAATTCACCAATTCAATAAATCATCAAATAATTCAAATAAGTCAAAATGACCAAATTACTCCTAGGCTAAAAATGATAATAAATCATCCTAATGACATGGTTAGGCTCTAGGTTATGCAGTCTCTAGGGTTTCACTAGCAACACGTCAAAATCACAAGTCATGACTTAAAACAGTTTTTAAATAGTTTAAAAATAATCAAAAATTACCAAAAATCATAATATGAAATAAATATCAATAAATAATAATTATAATTACAAAATTTCAAAAATACCCTTATCTGGAAAACTGGGCGTTACACCAGAAAATTCATGTCATCTTCCGAGTCAATCCTCTCAGGGTTCTCATGACGAAGCCAGGATCATTGAACTCTCCGCTAGCCACCTGGGTGATCCTGTTGACGCCGTACAACATGGTGTTCGTTCCACAAAAAGTCGTTAAGGGTCAAGCTCTGGCCGACTTTTTAGCCGCGCACCCCATCCCAGAGTCCTCCAGACTCTATAAAGACATCCCGGATGAGGTTCAAGAATCAAACGTCACCGAAGAAAGCTCCGTCTGGCGGATGTTTTTCGATGGCGCTTCAAGAACAGGCCCCAAAGGCTAAATCATCGCCGAAGTGGGGGTAGTCTTAGTCTCCCCCGATCAGCTGGTCATCCAGCGTGCTTACTCCCTTTCGAAGCCATGCTCCAACAATGTTGCCGAGTACAACACTCTCATCATGGGACTCCAGCTGGCACAACAGCTGGGGGTGGATCATCTGAAAGCCTACGGCGACTCAAAACTCGTCGTTAACCAGATCAGAGGGCAATACGAAGTTCGCCATGAAGATCTGTTTCCTTACCATGAAGTTGCATTGAACATTATTTCAACCTTTACCAAGTTCTTCATATAACACGTACCTCGGTTACAAAACTTGGAGGCTGACGCTCTGGCTGGTCTTGCAGCCTCATTGGCAGCACCCCTCGGGACTCAACACTACGTCACGATTGTTGGTCGAGACTTGGTCTGTCCTAAAAACAACCTATGCTTACAAATGGCCTATGCCATGTCAACAAGTGCTGGTGTTAATGTCCGAGACTGGAGGTTCCCGTTCATCGACTTCGCTGTCTACGGAATTCTTCCAGAAGATCCAAAAGAAGCCGTCTCGGTCAGAAGGCGTTCCCTTCGGTTTTATTACGATACAGCTACTAAGATGTTGTACCGACGCTCCTACGATGGACTTCTCCTTCGATGCCTGTCCAACGAAGAAGCAGCCGAAGTCCTTCGAGAAGCTCATGACGGAACTTGCGGGGCTCATCAACCAGGGCCTAAGTTATAGGATCGATTACGACGCATGGGTTACTACTGGCCAACCATGGCAGCTGATGCCATCGACTATGCTAAAAAGTGCCATGCTTGCCAGCTTCATGCCGACTTCATCCATACACCATCGAAACCACTACATCCTACGGTCGCCTCCTGGCCCTTCGAAGCTTGGGGCATGGACATTGTAGGACCGATCACCCCTCCATCATCGAGGGGACATCACTTCATCCTAGCCATCATCGACTACTTCTCCAAATGGGCAGAAGCAGTTCCACTGGCAGAAGTGAAAAGCTCTAGGGTGATCAGCTTCATCAAACATCATGTCATTTACCGTTTTAGGGTACCTTAGAGGATTATCCATGATAACGGTCCTCAGTTCATCAGTCATGTTTTCAGCAGATTCTGTGATAATAATCGTATTCAGAACGTGGCATCAACCGCCTACAATCCGGCAGCAAACGGATTGGCCGAGGCTTTTAACAAGACTATCGTCAGGCTACTCAAAAAGGTCGTGGCATCCAATAAACGCGACTGGAACAAAAAGCTCGACAAATGCCTTTGGGCCTACCGTACAACGGTACGGACCCCAACGGGCAACACCTCGTTCTCCTTAGTTTACGGGAGCGAAGCGGTACTGCCTCTCGAGATCCAGATACCCTCACTCCGTGTAGAGATCACAAATCAACTAACAGAAGAAGACAATCAACGTCACCGTCTGCGAGAATTGGAGGCACTTGACAAAAACGCCTCCTGGCTCAACAGCGCATCAAACTCTATCAAGCTCGTATATCACAGGCTTTCAACAAGAAGGTCAAGCAGAGGACTTTTCAAGTAGGCGACCTGGTTCTGGCAGTCAGGAGGTCGATGGTGTTGACTCACAAAATACCAAAAAAGTTCGAGCCCAAATGGGAGGGACCTTTCATCATAGAGACGCTATACTCAAACGGTGCTTACCGCCTCGCCCGATCAAATGGGGACTTGTTGATGATGTCCATCAACGGTAAGTTCCTAAAGAAGTATTACTCTTGACATCTTTCAGATATGTACTTCCACCTCTACCTAGCAAGGGAGTCAGTGGACCTAAACATTAGAGCTCACATACACCACCCTTTTACAAAAATCCTATGCTTACGGAACCCAGTTGTTCCATTGCATTCTATCTCCAGTAGAAGGACAACCACGTCCATATTACCTCTGAGTTGTCCTCTATACCCTACAAAATAGAATCTTACGCTCTGTAAGACTACGCTACCCATCATATTTACCACGTCCACATTACCTCTAAGTAAACATCCCGTACAGACAACTCCTGCGTTGTCGTACATCGATCGCAGAACTTCCATGTCCACATTACCTCTGAGTAGTTTCGCGTATCTTCCCAGAGTCACTCCTACCACGTCCATAACACCTATGAGTAGGAAGATTCCGACATTTGAACCCTATATTTGCCACGTTCACATTACCTCTGAGCAAACATGTCGGTTCTCTCAAACTTATTATCTGTACCTAACAACCAAGGTGTACAAAATATAATAGGTCCACACAAATCACAGGTTCATGACAACAAAAGATGAACACGCCACAAAATTTTTTATTTTTTATATAAAAAGTAAGGGATTACATCCCCAGTATATAAAAAAGAGAGAAGACTACAAATCCCTATGCATCATTGGGATTGGCGGACAGCTCTTCGATCCGACGCCTCAAGTCTGCAGCCCGGGTCACTGCAGTCACCAGGACCCGGCGTTCAGCTTCCTGCCGCATCATCTCCACAGCCTCGGAAGCAGTATCGTTCTCATGCTTGGCGTCCAACTCCTGCCGTTGGTGAGTCAGAGAAAGAATATGGTGAGTAACAACTGCCTCTTCTTCCTTGGACGAGATGTGCTCAGCCTGGGCCCGCTCAAGAACTAACATAAGTTGGGCCCTCTGGTCTTCTAAGAGGCAAATTCTAGCAGTAACCTCCGCTATACTTGCCTCCAATGAGGCCCGCAGCTCCACCTGCTCCTGTGTGGATTGAAGCAGTCTTTCTACTGCTGCCTCAGCAGCGGCCACCTCGCCGTCCTAGATGGCCACCGTGGCCTGATAAGACGACTCAACCTCAGCTATCAACTTCTTCTGTTCTGCTTCTATCAGAGCAGAAAACTCATTCCGCTGGATACCCTGCAGTTCAGAAAGACGCTGGTCGAGCTCAACCACCGACTCTTTCAGAATTACAGCTATGTGATCGTGGCCATGGTGCAAACGTATTAAACCAATGGAAGAGTGCGCCATGGCTTTCGTCGTCATAAAACTCCTATTTGCATTCGGCACCGTTGATATGCCCTTCTGCAGCATCTTGTACACTGTTTCAACAACAAACTGAATGTACTCATCTGCATCAGCCAGCACTTGAGGCATCATGGTAGGAGTTGTAGGAGGTACTGTGATAGATGACGGGCCTGAAGAAGACCCACCGACTTCAATCTGCGAGGCTGAAACCTAGGCATCAACGGACTCTCCCTCGACAGGGGGTTGAGCTTCGCCACTGGCCCGAGGAGCCAAGAGAGCGGAAGGAGCCGAGAGGGGCATCGATATCGTACCCCAAGTAGAAGGAACAACAGGGGGTTCCAGCAAACCCTTACCCTTCTCAAGCTCAGAGGGACCACCGACGTCAGGGGCTATCTCCTCCGTCTCCAACACACTATCAGCAGGCCGTACGGGACCTTCACCCTCTGGCAAAGCAGCGAGATCAACACTTGTTTCCTGAGTCGGCTTCCCTAGAGTCAGGCTTGGCGGACGAGTCTCATCTTCCTCACCGAATCCCTCCGTGGGGATAGAATCTGTCGCTACCTACTAGTCGGCAGCCACCTCAGCCTCCGCTGTTGAGTCTAGGGTAGGGCTCGGCAACGCTGCAGCCGACCTCCCCTCATCATAAAAAGGAGGGGAATCAGCCCTCTCCTCTATTTCAACCATGTTTGTTGCTCCTGTAACAGGCTCACTCATCTCTGGAGGAACGTCATCTGAAGAGGACGAACTCCACTCTACCTCCTCATCTGGAAGCTCCGTATCAGCTGGGTCCTTAATGCCAGAGGCCCCCACGGCGGTTTGTACCCTCCCGGAAACTGCTGCATCCTCAGCTTCCTTTCCAATATAATCTGGAGATACTAAAATCTCTGCAGTAATGACATCGTCCGGATTCTCCTCCACGGGAGACATCACAATCGGCGGAATGCACTTTTCAGATGAGCACGCCACCTCCTTTGGTCTGCTAGCACCCGATTTTGGAGTTTGGGGTCTCCTCTTCAGCGGTTCCTACAAAAAAAGTATATGTCACAAAAATGACAGAATGAGCCAGACTATGGGGGACGTCTTTACATCAGCAGGAACTGATTCCATTGGCATTACAGGCGGCACTCCCATAGCTCCCACCTTTGGAGTCGTCGCTTTTCTCAGCCTTTTTGGTGCAGATGAACCGGCTTCTGTGCCAGCCTGCCTCTTCCCAGCTGGGGGATCTTCCCGAGTGCCTCCCGTTGACGCTGCAGCAGCAGCCCGATATCCCGCCAACTCTGGTGGACGATATGACCGGGCCGCCGCCAACATATTTTTTGTAGCTTCTAGCTGAGTTCCAACGATGAAACTAGTCTCCCTGTCATATTCAGGAGGCACAGTATTCATGGCGCAATACAGCTTAACAGCCGAATACAGGATCTGTAGCCGAGGGTTGTGAACCGGTGTATTGAAACGAACCCCAGTGCACCCGACATTGTAATATTGCCAACCCTGGGCTCCATCCAGTAAACTTCCAGCAAACTCCAGACTGTTACTGGGGTTCCGTAACATTAGCTGGGTGTAACCAAACTGGCGAGCAAACCGGCTCGGCAAATACGGCTCCAGATAATACTTATTCTGGTTGCGGTAGACCAAGTGGAAAGGCCGAATACTCTGCAACCAACGAAACCCCCATTTCGGCAGAGTGATCACATCCTCACCGAAGTCTTCCAAATCTTGGTCAGCCTCGAAATCTTTGAAGATGGGACTGACCTTGACGATCTCCCACCCCTGAAGATAAGATAAAACTCTCCTACAGACGGGGACGCCGGTGTGCAGCCACTTCCTCTTATAGAAGCGGCGGATAAAGGCGTCACCTTCAATGTAATCGTCTTCAGGACCCGGACTCATCACGTTCGGGTGATGCAGAATTAACCATCCCATCAGATAATGGAATGGTAGCTCAGCTCGGGAAAAGTTTTCCTTTCTGTCCCTCTTATGGGCCACATCGTCAGCAAAATCTCTCAAACCCCGCAGCAGGTTACATACCATCGCGGGGAGGAGAGCCAAAGGGCGACCAAAAACTAGTTTCACTGCTGGCAAAATGAGGTTCCGGGTCACCCTCTCCACAGAGCCTGACCCACCTGAGAACATACAGTCCCGGAGCCATATCAACAAGTAGGCAATCAAAACTGCCTTGGACAACATCCGGTGCACGCAATGCCAGAAACAACTGTATACGTCCTCGCTACTCTTATTTAAACGAGGAGCCTTCTCGCCTAGTCGGCTCATTTCAGAGGTTACTTCCGCGGGCTTCAGTCCCAGTGGAGTCGTAAACCGAATCTTCGTAGAGTCCCCCAGGTCCTGCTTGAAGACATAATCCCTCCAAGTAGTCACATGAGGCTGTGACTTGCCTTTGTCCTTCCGTTGCATCAGATAATGATGGCTCGCCACCTCCTTGAAAACAGCCATCATCTCCGGGTCTTTCTCTTCCAGAACAAGGATCTCTTCATTTGTTGGAAAATATTCCTCATACAGTTTTGAGCCTCAGGGAAGCTTGGACACCTCGTACATCTCATGGAGAGCCAATCCTAACTCCCCCGTCGGAGTAAAGAAAGTGCCAGTCTGGGTATTGAACATTTTTAGGAGTGCAAGGAACATATGCTTGTTGAGGTCCACGCCTGCCTGTGTGGCACGGATAGCGGCAGTCAGCCCAATCTCTTTAAGCTCATCCTTGAACTTCGACAAAACCCAAAAGGTCATCTCGTCCCACTTTGGCACGTGGTTACACCAACCTTCAACCCTAAAACCACCTTTCGGATACATAACCTTCGATGTTAGCATCCGGTTTGCAAATTTCGAAGCACCAAAGGCAAAGGTGTCATTAGGGACATCACTATAAAGGCTCCCATGGCGCAAAGTTCAGCAACTGAACAAGGTCCCGGCTCGCGAGGCGGCCAAGGTATCCCTTTGCTTCGAAGTAACATCAATCGAAAGGGTACCCCCACTACCCCTCCTTGAGAAGGAGTAAGTTCCCATGGCATCCTTCTCTTGGAATCCAAACGGTAGAAGACCGTCAGCGACAATTAAGGTTCAAGCTGCCGGTGTACAGAACCATGCCCTTCACAGAGAAGAACCAGTCTTCCTTGATCTTCAGTACCTTCGCCTCGGTGGAGATCAAGCGGTCACCAAACAGAAAGACAGGTTTCAAGAAAGTCGCATCCTCGGACTCAGCAGATTTCAGTTTGCCGCTCTCCATCATACTCTGGAGAAAAACAGGCGACTGATCCCAAATTTGTAATATTCTCTTCAAAGGTTGATTCAGTAGGATAGCAGTCTTCGCAGGGTTAATAACCTCCTCGTCGAAATCAACTCCCATTTGGCAAAGAGAAGCATCTAGAAGGACTTCATTCAGCAAAGGGATAGTCATCGACACTGACACAGCAAAGACAAAAGTCAGGCAACATAGAGACTTTAAGAGGACAAAGTATCGGGTGTGTCAAGCAGCCTGGTGCAGCATCGGGGTCTAAACCTATGCGCATTAGCAGTGAAGCTTCGGCACATCATCAGGGTCTAAACCCATGCGCGACAGCAGTGAAGCTTCGACGCATCATCAGGGTCTAAATCCATGCGCGTCAGCAGTGAAGCTTCGGCGCATCATCAGGGTCTTAACCCATGCGCGTCAGCAGTGAAGCTTCGGCGCATCATCAGGGTGTAAACCCATGCGCATCAGCACTAAAACCTCGACGCATAATCAGGGCCTAAACCCATGTGCGTCGGCAGAATATCCTCAGTGCATCATCAGGACAGAAGTTCATGCGCGTCAGCGACAAAGAGTTAGGGCACAACAATATGATGCAACTCATCCATGTGCTCCAGACTCATCTAAAAAGTTGGGAGATCACACCCACCCGTCACCGCAGGCCGAACATCGGCCGGAGTCTCAATGGCGACGGGAATGTCCTCCTCGACGAACTCCGCAGGCTCCTTCCCTTTGCCGGCACCACCGCAAGGAGTTTTGGGGCCCATCTCGTGAAAGAAAAAGAAGTTAGGGTTTTTCGAAAGAAGAACTCTAAAGAAGAAAGCAAAAGAGAAGAAGAACTCTCTTTCTCCATCAAACGCCTATTTATAGGCTTGGACGTAAGCGAAAACCGATGAGGAGTGATGTCAGCCATCGCTTGGGGTTCTGCGAAATGATAACTGCAAATAATCCAAAAAGATCATCATTAATTTTTTTGATTACTTTAAAGCATTATCATATGCATTAACTGAGAAGAGCATGTGCCCCATCACTGATGCACGGAGTAATCATGTGCCCGAACAGTTATGCGCTCCGTTGAAGACACCACCATGCTTCTTATTCAAAGTATTCCAAAACTTGACTAAAAGTCTTGAAAACTTTGAAGGGGTCTTGTAGAAGCATGGAATTTCAGGGCGCATTTATGTGCCAGAATTTCTATGCGCTCAAATACTACTCAGAACATGCACCAGGGAACTCAAACGAAGTACTTGGCACAGCAAGATAGCAAAAGTATAGACAGCAAAAGAACATTCTTATTTTATATAAAAGTTTATTACATGTCTAAAGAAGGGGCTTTACAAAGGAGAATTTCTACAAAAAGAAAGTTCCTAAGACTATAGCCAGGCGCAGCAAACTGCCATGCGCCCCCCACCAGGTGCATCATCAGTCAGGTGCATCACTTCAGCGTCTCAGTCAGGCGTGTCTCTTCAGCGTCTCAGTCAGGCGCAGCCTTCAGCATTTCAGTCAGGCGCATCTCTTCAGCATCTAAGTTATGTGCATCATAAAGCCTCAGCATATGCGCCTTACTTCGACCCGATAAAATGCTTCGACTAATGACGCATTTTTTGAGCAGAAGAGGAGTGGACGATCAACCCCACTCTTGCAGGAGGAAGAGCTCTCCAAAGCTCAAGGAAGAGGAGAGCACCGCAATCGATCCGCAGCTAAAGGAGCAGCTTTCAACACAACCAGAATGGGCAACACCCACTCTGGCAGGAGAAAGAGCTCTCCAAAGCTGGAAGTACCACAATTCCGCTCTGCAGCTCTTCCAGCATAACAGAGATAGGGCTCGAGCATCCCGATCTTTGGATGCAACAGGCACCTTCCGCCTGCCTCAGAAGCCCTCGACCCCGACTTTTGGATGTAACAGCCACCTTCACGAGTGCATGAATGAAGACAATGCGTCGCATCTTCACCTTCGGGAACATCTTGTCAACAGAATGTGCTCGAGCAAACAAGTTCATTCGGAAAGACGTGAGAGAACGAGAAGCAAACCCTCTCCTTGCCACTATTTATAAGCCAGGCAAATCAAACCCATGCGCCAAGTGGCGGACTCTCCGAATTTCGTGCAATGAATTTGCATTCATGGTGATGAACCTGACGCTTCGAATTCGGCCAAGTCAAAACGGCTATTTAAAGCACTTAAAGAACACAAAAGTCAGACCAATAAAGGCACGTCATGCAAAAGAATGTGCCGGTCAGACACCGCACATCGTACAGACGCATCCGTCGGTTCCAAAGTGCCTCGTATGGATGCGCCCAACAGAGCACAGATCCATGCATCCTAATCAACATGGACCCATGCACCTATTTCGGCTCGTCACCCATCACGCAATTAATACTCAAGTGACAGTATTGACAGCACGTCCCCCGAGGACTGGACAGTTAGCAGCTTTTTCAGAAGACGAAGCATCGTTGGCATCAGCATCATCATTACTTTCCTCCGACGGTTACGACCTACGTGGCCGACCAACCACTCGCATGCGCCTCAGCAGCCATGTGCCCGAAGACCCGTATGCGCCTCAAAATTCGTGCGCCCAGACTGGTTCGTGACTCCTGAAGGTTGTGAGCCAAAGTCTTCTCATGCATCCAATCCCAGGCGCACCCTACCAGATCACTCTCAACCAAATTCGAGATCCTTGAGCAACGGGCATGTGCCATATAGCCTCCCTTTCCGAATTTTTTTTGAATTATTTTTATTTTTATTGATTTAAATAGTAATTTTAAATTTTTATAAATAATTATTTAGTTAGTTTTTATGGTAGATGGTTTTAGCCATGGTTGAGTTTTGAAGTACCAGACGACTAGGAATCATGGCACGGGTAGTGCAGTAGCGTGCTTTGACTAGTGTTTAGCCATGGTAGGGAAACGCCGAGCCATAGGAGTGTCCCAACTAGAAAAACCAGGCCAAGTTATGGCTTGATTTATATAAATAAACTTTAATTAATTATTATTAGGAGTATTTAACTTTTAGGAGACCGGGTTGTACCAATGTAGACCGGGCTGGACCCAAACCGAGCCCAAGCCCATGTATAGGTATTATGTGTGCCAAGGCGTCCCGGTTGGCATGTGGTATATATATGCATATATTTTATAATTTATTTAAATGGTGTAATATTTATTTTATATGTAGTTATTATAAGTATATTATAATATTATTTGTTTTAAATGGATCTATAAGTTAAATATATATATGACTAATAGTATATGATAGTATCTTCTAAACCCTTAGTACTTTATTTCATTTTATCCATCTATTTATTTATTTATTTAATTATTATTTAATTATTAATTCATTTATGTATCCTAGAATGTATTTATGTAGCAAAAGAATTATGGTATAACCATGGTTTAAGCTTTAGAATATTTATATAAATATTTCTGGTATTTATCTACAGTGTGTATAAATATATATATGTGTACATTTACTTTGTTATATAGGGACTTAATTTATATAAGAAATAAGAGTATTATTATTATTATTATTATTATTATTATTATTATTATTATTATTATTATTATTATTATTATTATCATTATCATTATCGTTATTATTATATTATTCTTCGTATTATTATTGTTATTAGTATTATTATTATATTATTCTTATTGTATCATTATTATTATATATTTATGTGTGTATATATATGTATATAAATGTATATATATATATATATATATATATATATATATATATATATATATATATATGTATATATATATATATATATATATATATATATATATATATATATATATATATATATATATCATATATCCATATATATATATATATATATATATATATATTTTTTAATATATATATATATATATATATATATATATATATATATATATATATATATATATATATATATATATATATATATATATATATATAAATATGGAAAAAAAAAATATATATATATATATATGATATAGAAAAAGAATAAAAGGGGAAAGAGAAGCAGTAGCAAGCCCACGAGTAGCCCAGCTACCCAACCCAGTCGAGCTCCCCAGGAGCTCGGGCCCGACCACTACATTCTATATACTGAATGTATATATAGAGAAAGAAAACCGAGAGGGAGAAAACTCGACACAGAAGAAAACCCTAACCCCGAAGCCACTACCTACGCCTCCGCCACACCACCCCGACCCTGGGCGGCCACCCGTCGTCGACGCCACCGCCGTGCGTGGCCGGAGTCGCCCAGGAACGCCGACACGCGCGTAGGTACAAAACAGCAGCAGTAGTCAGGAGGGTGGGCTTCGCAGTGCGATTTCGTAACGATCGTTCGATAGTTTCGCAAGCCGTTTCCTCGGGTATATCCCTAACCCATACGAGATTAATTCCTTTCAATTAGATCGATTTTATATGCTTTATATTGGTCGGGAGATCGATTCAAAGTTTGAAGAAAACGGTCCAAAAACAGAATATGAATCCAGTCCAAACACCCTTGTTGGGAGGCGAATCATCGTCAAACCAACGACAGTTTAAAAAAACTAATTAAAGACCCTTGAAGACAATATATAGGGCTTCATAACCTAATTTGTAGTTTCAAATTTTATCGACTATGTGCAAAGAAATCAACTTTCAAAGTTCAACAAAAATCGGTTTTCAAAATTTAGAAAATAGGAAAAATCCTCCGATACGACGAGCATTCCGCCATTCCGGGCGACGTGGTCGCGAACCAAAGGCATCAAATGGTGCGTAACGGCTTCGTGGTTGTGTGGGCTTTGACGGAATTCAAATTGGTCGCGTGTGCGCGACGAATTTGATGCGTATCCATCGAAATTCACCGTATCGGCCTCTGTGCAAGTTTCTCAATTACTTTGTGCACACTCGTCAGATTGAGACGAAACTTGTGCCAACAGGACCGTATCATTTTTCTGGTCCTGTATGCCAAGTTTGGTCCGATTCTGAGACAATTGATAAATTTACCGTTTTACGGGCCCCACGGTCCGACTCGACGGACGATTTTGTGCACGGCCCGCCGGAATCCAACTCTGGACATACGGTTGGATTCGTATCGAAAAACTAGATCCGTAGACATATAGTTTGTCGACTTTAGAGACCATTGACTCTGGCACGCTTTTCGGTGTAAAGCGGGTCCAACGGCGGACATCTTTTTTGCCCAAAATTACCGTTTTGCCCCTGTATCCAGAATTGGACTTAAGGACAGGCAATCCTAGCTAATTTGACTATTCTGAGAATGTTGGTAACGTCTATTTCAGCTTTCGGAGACAGCTGTGATGATTTGGACTTTCTGACTCGTTGATTGGTGATATATTGTTGGTTCTCCGTGCAACCTCCAGGCAAATATACCTTGCCTCCCTCTACAGTTTATTTACATGCATATTTCTATTATTATATAGTTTTACTAGTTGGTTATTTACTTGTGATTTGTATATCGTGCTTGCTAGTATAGATATAGTCTATGTACATGGTTAGCCTTGTAGTTCGTATTGGATTGGTTCTCTCGTGTATCGTGATTGGGTCGTGTCATATCTTTACCTATATCTTGACTGAGTCGTGTCTACAAGTATATGTGAGTGAACTGCTATTCCTTTGACTTTTCCACAACCTGTGAGTCCACACACGGGACGAGGGTTGTCCTTTGCACCTGCGAGTCCACATACTGGGCGAGGGTGACTTGTCTTGAAACTGACCTGCGAGTCCACATTCGGGACGAGGGTTGGTATCCATTGATCTACCAGCAGTTCATTTATACATACTTGATCCAGTATCCGTGTTCATAGCTCCCTGTCAGTAGCCACATGTCAGTCTCATGTCTAGTTCGTGTTTATACCCTGGTTATATTATTGCATGATTAAACTGTTAGATAGGCATGTTTTATGTATCTTGTTAGTCCTCTGAGGACCTGATGATCTCTTCAGGTAGCTGATTGCACAGAGTTAGTTAGCTGAGCATGTGGTAGTTGACTTCATATACATGATTCAGATATTTTGTTAGTATTATTGATTTACTATCTTTCTCGTGCTTTTATTATATATCCTGCTTATCAGCTTAGCTTTATAGACTCATATTATTCTTAGAGTCTAATCGGACAATATGCTAATGGACTACAGACCATGACCCATAATTGTTCATTCTTATTTATATGATTCCTGTGGATTGAGATATAGTTTAGATTAGACAAGATACCCATGACCTCGACAGCTTATACGTACTCGAGTCGGGCTGGAGTCCGCTCGATACGTAGCTGGCTTGCTCACGAGCTCGCATCCGAAAAGCGGGTGCGAGTTGTGACACGCCACGTGTCCTTTGACTCAATTCAGCCTATGAAGGGGTGCTAATCACCCAAGATTTCAGCAACTGAAAGATCCTCTCCCCTGCTACGTGTCAACTCACAAATGCAGCATGAAGGATTCAACCCACAAATGATGGTGCATCATCCATGCGCCTCCCGCAGCTTCAACCACGTGGCGTTCCTACGTATAGACGCATCCTACATATGCGCACATGAGCAGCCAGCCTGCAAACTATAAATAGAGGGATCATTTTCTTCTTCCAGGACCACGTAATATACATACGTACATGTTTGCCATTAAAATTGTTTTGATTGAAATCTTAATACAAACAGAACAGTGATACAATATAGGACTTAGATGTAGTCCTAGGAGTACACTTTTGTTTAAGCTGGGTCCTTAGTGCCAATGGAGCGAGTGGTAATGCGTTGACTCCGTTGACCGGCTGACGACGGTTATCGGTTCTCTGAAGGTGTGGATTGCTCTGGGTGCTGGAGCTTGCTGAGAG
Source organism: Iris pallida (assembly GCA_029216955.1). Taxonomy (NCBI): domain Eukaryota; kingdom Viridiplantae; phylum Streptophyta; class Magnoliopsida; order Asparagales; family Iridaceae; genus Iris; species Iris pallida. The sequence goes on along the minus strand of JANAVB010031416.1, from coordinate 7,847,860 downwards.
GAGGAAGACGTTGAGTGTCTAGAACTGCCTCTCGGTGATTCTCTCTGTGTTGTGAGTCTTCTGTTCTGAGTCTCTGTGTGTGTGTGTGTGAAGGAGATGACCCTTCTATTTATAGTTTTGCAGGCTGGCTGCTCATGCGCGCATGTAGGATGCGCCGGTGTGGGAACGCCACGTGGAGGTTGCTGATGGAGGCGCATGGATGCTGCGCCCTGATCGAGGGGGAGAACTCTTCATACTGCTGTTGTGAGCCGGCACGTAGCAGAGAGAAGATCTTTTCGTTGCTGAAATCTTGGACGAGTTGAGTCAAAAGACACGTGTCGTCGACTCATGGTTCGAAGATCTCGGATTTGGTGGAGAGGAGTGATCTGGTGGGCTGCGCCTTGGATTGGGCGCAGGAGGAGGCTGCGGCTCATAACCTTTAGGAGTTACAAACCATTTGGGGCGTATGGCTTTTGAGGCGCATGCAGGCGACTTTCCTTCTGTCTTTCGGGATCAGAGAGCAGTCTGAGGCGCATGGCTTTTGAGGCGCATGCTGATTTGGACGTATGGCCGTAGAGGCGCATGCTGATGGTGGAGTGGCCACGTGGCAGTAGCCGTCGGAACAAGGTCATGATGATGCTGACGTTGCCGACGCTTCGATTTCTGAAAAGCTGTCAACTGTTCAGACTTTGGGAGGCGTGCTGCCAACTCTGTCAGTTCAGCATTTAATGTTGGTGATGTTCGATGGACAGCTGAGTGGGTGCGTCGGTTGGCGTTCCACTCGGTATGGAGATGTGTGAGGGCGCACCCTCTGTAATGCGCCGAGTACTGTAGGGCGCGTCTGTGTGATGCGCCTGACGCCGAAGGGCGCGTCCGTGTGATGCACTGTCTGGCTGGCGCATCGGACATGTCTTTTAATGATGCGGCTGTCTCGCTTTTCGAGTGCTATAAATAGCCGTTTGGCTGAATTTGAGGCGTCCGGTTCATCCATTTAATGTAAATTCATTGCACGGAATTCGGAGGGCCATCCACTTGGCGCGTGGGTTTGATCTGCCCGGCCTATAAATAGTGGCATGGAGAGAAGATTTGCTTCTCATTCCCTCACGTACTTCCAATATGAATTTGAACATACGGGTGCATTCTGCTGACGAAGTGCTCCCGAGGGTGAAGATGAGACGCTGTGTTATCTTTGATGCACTTGAAGGTGACTGTTACATCCAAAAGACGGAGTCGAGGGCTTCTGAGGCAGGCGGAAGGTGCCTGTTGCATCCAAAGATAAGGATGCTCGAGCCTCGTCTCCGTTATTCCGGAAGAGCCGTAGATCGGAATGGCGGTGCAAGGCTCTCTCTTCCTGCAAAGTGGGGTTTCCCCATTTTGATCGTGTCGAAAGCTGCTCCTTTAGCCATGGTTTCGATCACGGTCTTCCTTCGGCTTTGGAGGATCTTTCGAAGCCTCCCCTGGCCACAGCATTTGCGGTGCTCTTCTCTTCCTTGGTTCCAGCCAGAGGGTTAAATGCTTTGTGTCGAAGCATTTATCGGGCGAGCCTGGTTGGAAGAGCGGCACATAACTGGGCTCTGCTCGGCCAGGTGAGCCTGGCTGGAAGAATTTGGCTGAAGGGATGCACATAACTGAGGTGCTGAAGAGATGATGGGATGCGCCTGGATGGAGGCGCATGATATCTGCTACGCCTTATTGGTGGCGCATAGTGATGCTGCGCCTATCTGGTGGTGCATGGTGGTTGCTGCGCTTATCTGAAGGCGCATGATGGCCGCTGGCTGTAGACTTAGGCTCTTTCCTTTGTAGGAATTCTCCTTTGTACAGCATTTTCTAGACATGTAATAGACTTTTATATATAAATAAAAAGTCCTTCTTCAAATGTCTATAGTTATTGACTTTGCTGTGAAGTTCTTCATCTGAGTTCTGGCGCATGTAGTGTCTGGCGCATGGGCTTTCTGGTTGTGAAATTCCATGCTTCTACAAGACCCCCTTCAAAGTTTTCAAAACTTTTGAGTAAGTTTTAGAATACTTTGAATAAGAAGCATGGAGGTCAGGGCGCATAATTTCTGGGCGCATGCCTGTTCGGGCGCATGCTCTTCTCAGTTAATGATGATGGTGCCTCGGTAACCGAAAAGATTAATGATGATCTTTTGGTTTTATTTGCTGCTATCCTTGCACAGAACCCGAGGCGACGGCTGAGATCACACGTCATCTGTTCACGCGTGCGACCATGCCCTATAAATAGGTAAGAGTTGGAGAGAGAAAGAGTTTTTCTTCTCTGTGCCTCTGCTTCTTTAGAGTAAGGGGGGCTCGAACTCGGCCAGGGGCTTCTTCTTCAAAACCCTAACTTCTCCTTCTTCGAGAGAATGGCTCCCAAGACTCCTTGCGGCGCTGCCGGCAAGGGGAAGGAGAAAGCGAAAGAGTCCGCGGATGTTGCGGCGGCGGTCGTTCCCCGTCGGCCTGTCGAAGTTCGGCCGGAGGTGGTTGGTAAGTCTCATTGTCCCGCCAACGCACATAGGCCTTGAGTCTTTAATGATGTGCCGTGGTCTTTGTCCGCCAACGCGCATGGGTTTAAACCTTGGATGCGCCGAGGCTATTCCGCTGACGCGCATGGGTTCAAAACCCTGAAGATGCGCCAAGGCTATACTGCTGACGCGCATGGGTTCAAACCCTGATGATGCGCCGCAGTTTTCTCCTTTAGACACATTTGTGTGTTCTCTTCTGACTTTTTCTGATCTTTTACTAGTGTCGATGGCAATCCCGCTTTTGAGTGAAGTTTTCTCGGAGGCTGCCTTCAACCAAATGGGAGTAGAGCATAACGAGGGGGTGATGAACCCTGCTCAAGATGTTCTTATGCTGGATCAGCCTCCTGAGAGAATGACCCTAATCCGTGAACAGCCGTATTGGTTCCTCAAACGGATGATGGAGCGTGGAGTCATTAAACCCTCCACATCTGATAAAGTGATCTTTCTGAAGCCTGAGTTCCTGTTTGGAGACCGTCTCACTTCTACTGACTCGTCAGTACTGAAGGTCAAGGAGGACTGGTTCTTTACTGCGAATGGAGTGCATATGACTGTTAAGCAACTTGAACGTCAGTGGCCTTTGACATCCTTCTGTCGCCTCGTTTCCCAGAGGAGAATGTCTTGGGAGCTTACCCCTTCTCAGGGGGGAGCGATGACTGGTGTCATCCAAATTGATTCTACTTCCGACTAAAAGGATGCTTTGACCGTTGTAAGGTCTGGGTCTTCTTACACTTGGCGGACTTTACGTCCTGGGAGCCTCTTCAGTGATGTATCCATTGATATGTTTGCTTATAGTGCTTCGACTTTTACACATCGTATGTTTTTGATGGAACGTTCCTACCCGACAGGAGAGTTTCGGGTGGAGGGTTGGTGCCATTACGTCTCCAAATGGGATAAACTGACGCTCTGGATCTTGTCGCGGTTTCAGACTGAGCTCCGAGAGATCGGGTTGACTGCCGCGATCCGTGCTACCCAGGCAGGTGTTGACCTTAATAGGCACATGTTCCTCGCACTCCTGGAGATGTTTGATATCCATACCGGGACCTTCTTTACCCCGGTGGGGGAATTAGGGTTCGCACTTCATGAGATGTACGAGGTGTCAAAACTCCCTTGGGGGTCGGAACCCTATGAAGAGTACTTTCCAACCAATGAGGAATTTCAAGTCCTGGGGGACAGGGCTGAGGAGATGACGGCCGTCTTCAAGGAAGTGGCGAGTCATCATTACTATATGCAGAGACGGGATAGGAACGGGACGCAGCCTCATGTGACCGCTTGGAGAGATCATGTCTTTAGACAAGACAAGGAGGATCCCTCACAATTTTCTACTCTACCGGCGCTCTCTCGTAGCGAAGTGTTGTCCGAAATGAGCAGGTTAGGGGAGAAAAATCCCCGAGGAAGTGAGGACCAGCAGTCAGATGCACGCTCCTACAGCTGCTTCTGGCATCTTGCTTATCGGATGTCACCCAAGGCGGTGTTGGCATCCTACCTGATGATATGGCTCCGGGATTGCGTATTTGCGGGCGGATCCGGTGCCGTAGAGAGGGTAACCCGAAACTTAATCCTGCCAGCCGTGAAGCTGGTTTTCGGTCGGCGTTTGGCTCTTCTCCCCGCAATGGTATGTAACCTGCAGCGAGGTTTGAGAGAGTTTGCTGGAAATGTGATTCATGACAGAGGCCGAAACAATAACTTCCCGTGCGCCGAACTGCCGTTTCACTATTTGATGGGATGGCTGATTTTGCATCATCCCAGTGTGATGAGCCCAGGCTCGGAAGAAGATTATAGGGCTGGAGATGCATTCCTTCGTCATTTCCATCGGAGGAGCTGGTCGCATACTGGTGTCCCGGTTTGTAGAAAGGTTTTATCCCGTCTTCAGGGTTGGGAGATCACCAAAGTTGGTCCCATCTATTTGGGTTTTGAGGCCAACGAGGATTTAAGGGACCTGGGCGAAGGTACCACCACTCTGCCTCAATGGGGATTCCGCTGGTTGCAAAGTATCCGGCCGTCCCATCTGGTGTACCGGAACAGGAATCAGTGCTACCTGGAACCATACTTGCCGAGCCGCTTTGCGCGGCAATTTGGTTATGCTCAGATGATGTTGGATAACCCCAGTAATACCCTAGGGTATGTTGGAAGTTTGTTGGATGGTGCACGAGCTTGGCATTACTATAATGCCGGATGTACCGGAGCTCGTTTTACGTTGCCCGTCCCCGATCCGCGGCCGCCCATTCTTTACTCGGCCGCCAAATTTTACTGCGTTATGGCTGCCCCGCCTTCCAGATATGACAGGGAGACCAGCCTTATCGGCGGCACCCAGTTAGCAGCGACTGGGGATACGCCAGTGAAGGCCCGACCGAATCGTCCGTCAGGGGTGAGTCAACGGAGTGCCGCCTCCGTATCACAAGCAGAACCCTCTGGCGATCGATCGAAACGATGTGCAGATACAGGAGCTGAATCTTTTGTATCGAAGAAGCAGAAGAAGGCACCGTTACCGACGGTATCATCGGATTCGGCGTCCGAAGAGGTAAGGTTATCCTACTAAATCTGATTTTGGTTCCGCCACTTACGAGGCCTCACCTTCTTTTGTAGGTGCCGCTAAAAAGAAAACCTCGTACCCCAAAGTCGGGTGGGAGTAGGCGAGAAGAGATGGTGAGCTCGTCTGAAGTGCGTATCCCGCCGACAATGATGTCTCTCATGGAGGAAGATCCGGAGGATACTGTGGAGGTTCTGGTCAGGAGGGAATCTGAGGGTGCAGCAGCTTCCGAGGTGGCGAAGGCCATAGCGGAGGCTTCACATGTTTTAGCAAGTGCGCAGCTTCCTGGTGATGAAGAGGAATGGAGTTCATCATCTTCCGATGACACCGCTCCGGAGCTGCAGGAGTCTGTTGCGGGGGCAGCAGAAGTAGTAGGGATAGAGGAGAGGGTTGATTCCCCTCCTGGTCATGATGAAGGGAGGTCGGCTGAATCATTGCCGAATCCTTCCTTGGCTTCAACCATGGACATAGAGATGGCTACCGATCAGGCGGGTAGCGACAGATTCTGTCCCTGTAGAGGGACTTGAGAAGAATGAGACTCTTCTGCCAGTCTTGTCTCCTGGGGCTGGCCAAGAGATAAATGTTGACCTCCCCGTTTTGCCGGGGGAGGTGGCTGATGCTGATAGAATGTCGGGGGAAGAGGTAGCCGTTGACGTCGGTGATTTCTCCAGTCTTGAGAAGGGTAAGGGTGTGGAACCCTCTGTTGCTCCTTCCACTTGGGGTACTATCACGACGCATATGCCTGCTCCTTCTGTTCCTTTGACTCCTCGGGCCAGCAGTCTGGGCCCTGTTGATGAAGAGCCTATTGCTGCCGAGATTCAAACCTCTCAGATCGAGGTCGGCGGATCTTCCTCCGGTCCGCAAACTGTAGTAGCTCCCTCAACTCCTGCTATGACGCCGCAGGTGCTGGCGGAAGCCGACGGGTATGTGAAATTCTTCGTCGAGGGAGTGTACAAAATGCTGGAGAAAGGTGTATCTGCAGTGGTAGATGCCAAGGGGAGCTTTGCGGCGGCAAAAGCTTTGGCAATGCCTTGTATTGAGCTGATCCGCATTCACCAGGGCCATGACCATATGGCCGAAATTCTGGAGGTTTCGGTGATGGAGCTGGACGAGCGGCTCGCGGAACTGCAGCGCATCCAACGAAATGACCTCTCGGTCTTGGTAGATGCAGAGATAGGAAAGTCGATGGCTGAGATCGAGGCTTCCCATCGAGCCGAGGTGAGCAGTTGGGAGCGTGAAGTGGCTGGGACTGAGGCTGCGGCGGAGCAGCTGTCTCAATCTATGAAGAAGACAACGGAAAAGCGAGCTGCGGTGGATGCTAACATCGCAGAAGTTGATGCTCAGATGCGCCGTCTTGAAGACCAGCGGGCCCAACTTCAACTAGAGGCTGAGCGCGTCCTGGCTGAACACGTGGCATTCAAACGGGAGGAAACGACTCTTACTCAGCGGACCCTTGCTTTGGCTCAACAGCGACGACAGCTTGATGAGAAGTATGAGAGTAAAACTTCTGCCGAGGCTGTCGGGTTAATGCGTCAAGAAGCCGAGCTGCGAGTCCAGGCGACTGTGAAAACTCGCACTGCCGACCTGAGACGTCGAGTCAGAGAACTCTCATCCCACCCTGGGGAGGATCGGGGATTGTAGCTTCTCTTCTTTTTTGTGTGTTTTTGCAACTCTTGCTAGGGAAATAGCGTATTTCTGTACTCCCTTTTTTTTTAAAAAAGAAATACACTATCTCTTTGATGTGTTCATTTTTAATTTCATGAACTTGATGATTTATGTGGACCTATTATCTTTTGCGCACCTTGGTTTTTAGGTACAGATAATAAGTATAAAGGAACCAACATGTTTGCTCAGAGGTAATGTGGACATGGCAATCATTAGGTTCAAATGATAGAATCTTCCTACTCAGAGGTGTTTATGGACGTGGTAGGAATGATCCTGTGGGATACGCTGAACAACTCAGAGGTAATGTGGACGTGGAAGTTCTGCGATCAAATGTACGACAACGTAGGAGTTGCTTGTACGGGATGTTTACTCAGAGGTAATGTGGACGTGGTAAACATGAAGGATAGCGTAAGCTCACGAAGTGTAAGGTTCCGCTTTGTAGGATGTAGAGAGACAACTCAGAGGTAATGTGGACGTGGTTATCTTTCTACGGAAGGATGCCATGGAACAGCTGGGTTCCGGAAGCGATTGATTTTGTAAAAAGAGGCTATTTGGGGAAATACATGTCTTGGAGGATGTCAAGAGTAGTACTTCTTTAGGAACTTGCCGTTGATGGGCATCATGAACAAGTCCCCATTGGGTTTGGCGAGCCGGTAAGCACCGTTTGAGTATACCGTCTCGATGATGAAAGGTCCTTCCCATTTGGGCTCGAACTTCCCTGGTGTCTTGTGAGTTAACACCATTGGCCTTCTGACTGCTAAAACCAGGTCGCCAACTTGGAAAGTTCTTTGCTTGACCTTCTTGTTGAAAGCCTGTGATATACGGGCTTGGTAAAGTTCGATGCGTTGTTGAGCTAGGAGACGCTTTTCGTCAAGTGCCTCCAATTCCCGCAGACGACGACGTTGATTATCTTCTTCTGTGAGATCGTTTGTGATGGCCACGCGGAGCGAAGGTATCTGTATCTCGAGAGGCAGTACTGCTTCGCTCCCATAGACCAGGAAGAATGGAGTATTGCCTGTTGGGGTCCGTACCGTTGTGCGGTAGGCCCAAAGGCATTCACCAAGCTTTTCGTCCCAGTCGCGTTTGTTGGATGACACGACCTTTTGAGTAGTCTGAGGATAGTTTTGTTGAATGCCTCGGCCAATCCGTTTGCTGCCGGATTGTAGGCGGTTGAGGCCACGTTTTGAATGCGATTCTTGTCACAGAACCTGCTGAAAATGTGGCTGATAAACTGAGGACCATTGTCATGGATGATTCGCCGGGGTACCCCGAAACGGTAAATGACATGGTGTCTGATAAAGCTGACCACCCTGGAGCTTTTTACTTCTGCTAGTGGGACTGCTTCCGCCCATTTGGAGAAGTAATCGGTGATGGCCAGGATGAAGCGGTGTCCTCTCGATGAAGGAGGGGTGATTGGCCCTACAATGTCCATGCCCCAGGCTTCGAATGGCCAGGAGGCGACTGTAGGATGTAGAGGTTCAGATGGTGTATGTATGAAGTCTGCATGAAGTTGGCATGCATGGCACTTCTTAGCATATTCCACTGCGTCGGCAACCATGGTCGGCCAGTAGTAGCCCATACGTCGCAGTCGATCTTGCAACTTAGGCCCTGGTTGGTGAGCTCCGCAAGTTCCGTCATGAGCTTCTCGAAGAGCTTCGGCCGCTTCTTCGTTAGACAGGCATCGAAGGAGAAGCCCGTCGAAGGAGCGTCGGTACAGCGTTTTAGTGGCTGTATCGTAGTAGAATCGAAGAGAGCGTCTCCTGACTGAGACGGCTTCCTTCGGGTCCTCTGGAAGGATTCCGTAGACAGCGAAGTCGATGAACGGGAACCTCCAGTCTCGGACATTAACCCCAGTGTTTGTCGGCATGGCGTGAGCCATTTGCAAACATAGGTTGTTTCTGGGACAAATCAAGTCTCGGCCAGTCACCGTGACATAGTGTTGAGTCCCAAGGGGCGCGGCCAATGAGGCTGCGAGGCCAGCTAGAGCGTCAGCCTCCAAGTTTTGTAGGCGGGGCACATGTTCGATGAAGAACCCAGTGAAGGTTGAAATGATGTTCAATGCAACTTCATGGTAAGGGATCAAATCTTCATGGCGAACCTCGTATTGCCCCCGAATCTGGTTTACGACGAGTTTCGAGTCGCCGTAGGCTTCCAGATGATCCACCCCCAGCTGTTGTGCTAGCTGGAGTCCCATGACGAGTGCATTGTACTCAGCAACATTGTTGGAGCACGACTTCGAAAGGGAGTATGCGCGCTGGATGACCAGCTGATCGGGGGAGACTAAGACTACCCCCACTCCTGCGATGATTTGGCCATTGGGGCCCGTTCTTGAAGCGCCATCGAAGAACATCCGCCAAATGGGGCTTCCTTCAGTGACATTTGATTCTTGAACTTCATCCGGGATGTCTTCATAGAGTTTGAAGATTCTGGGATGGGGTGTGCAGCTAAAAAGTCAGCCAGAGCCTGACCCTTGACTGCCTTCTGCGAGACAAACACCATGTTGTATGGTGTTAGTAGGATCGCCCATGTAGCCAGCCGGGAGTTTAATGACCCTGGCTTTGTCATGAGAACTCTGAGCGGATTGACTCGAGAGATGACGTGAATTGTCTGGCCCGAGACGTAATGACGAGTCTTCTGAATGGCAAACACCAAAGCCAAGCACTCCTTTTCAACGGGGTTGTACCGGTGTTCGGCCCCGATGAGTGTTCGACTGAGGTAGTAGATTGCTTGCTCGTAGCCTGCATCGCTGTTTTGAGCTAGCAAAGCGCCGAGGGAATGATCCATGGCACGGACGTAGAGGAGGAATGGTTTGCCGGCGACAGGTGCCACTAGGACTGGCGGGCTTGTTAAGTAAGCCTTGATGTCGTCGAAAGCCTTTTGGCACTCCTCTGACCAGACATAAGAGACTCCCTTCTTCATGAGCTGAGTAAAGGGTTGACATTTACCGGAGAGGTTTGCTATGAACCTCCGGATGTATGCCAAACGTCCCTGTAGGCCCCGAAGTTCTCGAAGGTTCTTCGGAGGGTCCATATTAAGGATGGCTTTGGTCTTCTCAGGATCAACATGAATGCCTTTCGCTGTGATGACGAAGCCCAAGAATTTGCCGCTAGAAACCCCCAGAAAGGATTTAGCGGGGTTCATTTTGAGTTGATACGCCCGCATGAGATCGAAGACCGTCTTCAGGTCCTGTAGGTGATCTCTTTTGAGGCGGCTCTTGACTGCGATGTCGTCAACATAGCACTCAACTGTCTTGCGAAGATGTTGACGGAAGATGGTGCTCATAGCTCGCTGATACGCTGCACCGGCGTTCTTCAAGCCGAAGGGCATTACGGTGTAGCAGAAAACACCCTTTGGAGTCCTGAATGACGTGTGTTTTGCGTCATCGGAGAACATCTTGATTTGATTGTAGCCTGAATACCCGTCCATGAAGGACATGCGTTCAAAGCCACATGTGTTGTCGATCATTACATCGGTGATTGGGAGCGGGAATTCATCCTTCGGGCAAGCGGAGTTGAGATCCCTGAAGTCGATACAGACTCGTATCTTCCCGTTCTTCTTGGTGACAGGGACGACGTTGGCTACCCAGTCTGGGTGTTGTTCCTCACGGATGAAGCCACTGGTCAAGAGTTTGTCTACCTCCTGATCGATGGCGTTTATGATGTCCGGGCGGAAGCGTCGCTGTTGTTGTTTGATAGGTTTGGCATCTGGTAAGATGTTCAACCTATGCATCGCGATCTGTGGATCGAGACCCGGCATGTCTTCGTAGCTCCAGACAAAGACGTCGATATACTCCTTAGCGAGTTGGACTAAAGATTCTCGGTCTTCTCCTTCCAAGCTTTTGCTGATAAAGATGGGTTTAGAAGAAGACCCATCCCCGAGGTCGATTTGCTCGACTTCGTCTTCGGTGGGAGGTTCTCGTAACTCAAAACGAGACTCCCATTGCTCTCCTAGGCGTTGAGCCCAGGGTTCCTCTTCGAAGGGTTCCGGCGGTTGGTCTTCGCCTTCATCTTTCTGAGGCTGCGCCGATGTCATGTTAGCTGACAGCACTTTTCTGAAGATTGATCCAATACTGGTATCGGAATCCCACGTCGATGCTTCTGATGAGTGGGAATGTTCTATGTCTTCTGCGTCCGAACTTTCTGGAGTTGATGGCGGCGTGACATAGCCTAACCCCCGTCGAGTCCGATTATAGTAATCCTGTGGCTTTCCATTGGGCATCGAAAGCCGGACAGGGAGATGCCGACCCTTGCCGTAGTTTAGGCCTTTGTTGCTTTTCAGGTCGTAGCCCATCTTTTGGATGATGTGCTTAGCCGCATCTGTGTATCGATATACTTGTACCCTGCCGGTATCAGGTTCGGGCTCGATCGACGGGAGGTTCCGACGACGCTCGATTTTGCCCGAGATGATGGTGCCTTCGTCTCGGCTTCGTGGAGGGACTATGAAGACTCCTTGAGACGGGACTATTTGATTATGGTAGACGGTCGTTACTTGTGTTTGCAACGACCGTAGAGCGTTGTCTAATGTATACATGGCATTCCAGTGTGGAAGACAAGAATAATTGAAAGACACTCTATTATTGATAAAGTACGAGATTTTATCCCGTGGGATTACATTGTCGAAGGAGGGTGCGTCTACATCGACAGAGATATATTCGCCAAGCTCCTCATCTGTAAGCACTGGGGCCGGATCAGGAGAGTCCTCCACCGCTCCGACTTTGGGGTCTGAGAGGGTTATGTGAGCCCTCTCCGGCATCTTGGATGACTGCGGCGGCTTGCCTTTAAGACGCACCTTGAGGGGTGCCTCGGTTGCGCCTTCGATGAGTGGCGCCTTCCCTTGTAATTTTACCGCTAGGGGAGCCGCTGTTTGTGGTGGCTTCCCCTTGAGGCGTATCTTCAGGGGGGCTTCGCGAGCTGGCGCTTTTCCTGATAGCTTGATGCTCATTGGAGGCGCCTTCTGGTGTGGTCTCCCTTTCAGACGGATTTTCAAGGGGGCGTCAGGAGTCGCTTCGGGTTCCAAGTCCGGCTCTGTTGCCGTCTCTGCTTCATCATCGGCGTCGTTGGCTTCCTCCTCGTCAAGTGGCTTGTACAAGTCGGAGTCGGTGAAGTAGGCCTCAATCCCTTTGAAGGGATCGATATCTGCAAACTCCGTCCGGATGACGCCGTTGGTGGATACATATTTCATGCATTGGTGGAGCGTGGAGGGCACCACCATGTACTCATGTAACCATGGTCGTCCGAGTAAGATGTTGTAGTTGACCTCGGCATCCACCACATAACAATGTGACACTTCAGCCGGATCTTGCCCCGTGGCTCGCTCTTGCTGAAGCCACTGATGGTCGTATTGGAGGGCGCCAGCCGGTACATTGGGATCCCCAGCTTTGATAGCAGCGCCTTTGGTCAGGCTGCTTGACCTGACTGAGAAAGGATTCGGCATCCTTTAGAGCTTCGCAGAGAGCTTCTCGGGAGTCCTTAGAGAGACGCAAGAGCTCGAACAAAGACAGGCGTGCAGGAGTACTGGCCAGTTGTGCCAGAATGTCAATTGTGGGGCTTGGCTAGCCCCGAAGCATTTTCTTTCCGCAGAGGTCTGTCGAAACGGGCCTCCACTTGCTTTTGTTTATTGGCTGCTGAGGGCTTGGATGGACCCTCCTCAGGGATGGTGCCAGGAGGCACCCCTTCGGCGGCAGCTTCACCGGGCTGGGAGTTCTGTTGTGCACGCGTCTGCACAGGAAGCGCCTCTTCTGCTGAAGAAGAGACCGTGCAGCAAGACTTGATCTTCCTGCCTTTTGCTTTGGAGGTAGGGCGTACCTCCGGTTGAGTTACCTCGGAGACGAGGTCGGGGTGAACCCAGAGGACCTCTCCTCGAGATGTGGTGAGTGGGACAAGTCCACTCACATTGTCACGGGTGGGTGGCAAATTCACCACCTCCATTGTCGCCTTAGGGATGGGGACGACGCCATCTTGTGTGGTAGTCGGCGGCAAGGTGCCGAACTGTAGTGACACCACATTAGCTGACACCGTCTTCTCTTCGTAATCGACGGAAATTACATCCGCATTGATCATGCGCTGGATGTAATTTTTGAGGACATAGCAGTCCTTAGTCGGGTGTCCGACAAACCGATGGTAGTGACAGTACCTTGGGTTGTCCACCTTCCCGACTTCATTGCGCCGCTTCGGGTCCGGAAGCTTGATCTTGTCACCCTGCTTCAGTATCTCAAAGAGTTGCAGGGTGTCGTCATCATTGAGTGAATAAACCTCCTTGGGTCTTGGTGCCAATGGAGGCTTTTGAGTAGGCGCCGATGCGCCCTTCGAGGCATTAACTGTCAATGCCTGTTTCCCCTTTGTTTCTCGTCCGGAATTGTTGGTTGCGGACTTTTTCCTCTTATCGTCAAAGGCGGGGAAGCTAACACCCAGAAGACGTGCATTGGCCGCCTTCTTCTCTGCAGCTTCAGCTTCAATGATTAGGGAACTCCAATCGGGAGGGGGAGTAGAGTTAAGCCAGAGCTTTACTGCAGGTAGCATGTTCATACTGCAAGCGGAGAGAAGCACATGTTCTGGCATGCCTGGAGGTAACCTGAAGCAGGCCTGACGGAAGCGTTCGATGAATGCCCGAACCGTTTCCTTGTCCTTCTGGCGTATCTCAATGAGAGACGCCATCGTCATGTCCTTCCCACCGTCGTAGAAGCGGTCGAGGAAGAGGCGTGTCAGGTCGTCGAAGGACGATATGGAATTGTCGGGGAGGCTGCAGTACCAGTCATACGCCACCCCTTTCAGGGCCCCAACAATGATGCTGGTGAGGAGCGCGTCCTCCTTCGGAAGATGCCCTGTCTGCGACTGGAAGTACGTCAAGTACCGTCGTGGAGAGTCCTTCCCGTCATACGGCGTGAGTGTCTGTGGTTTATACTTTGGGGGATAAACCACCTTGTTCCATTCAAGTGGATAAGGCTGGGGAATGCCCATCTTCTGGCGTTCCTCCTGCCTGTTCCTGGACTCGAAGCGCTCTCGCAGATCTTTGATCATTTCGACCACGTCCTCCGTAGAGCTAGGAGCCGGGGAAGGAGGTACCACCTGGAGTGGAGCGTTTGAGGGCTCCGATGTCCGGGGTGCTTCCGTGTCTGAGGGTGTCCGCTGGAGGGGCACACTCGACTCTCCATTAGCTCCTGGGTCGGGACCATTTGAAGGTGTCCTGATCAAGGCCGACCGCATCTCAAACACTGCTTGAGTCAGTGCTTGCATTGAGGCAGAGAGAGTTTTGAGTCCTCCCTCTAACGAGTCTATGCGCTGGACAATGTCCTGTGGCGGCGCATCAGCCTCAAGATCACCCCCGGTCATGTATACTGTCATGACACGGCCGGAAGTGGATGGATTAGTTGAGGCTTCGCTCTCAGCCTCACTTTCATGTGGGGGAGTTACTTCTCCTGGTATTTGGCCACCCCCAGCCACATTCTGGAGTTCGTCTTCGACAGGCGCATCTGTAAGGGCCTGACTGCCCTCAGCTCTGTCTTGAAGGGCCTCTTCGTTTTCAGTACTACCCCCGGCGGTGTCCTGGAGGACATCGTCATTTTGAGGGGCTTCAGGGAGGCCGTCTTCGCCTTGATGAAGATCCGCCGCAGCTGTGCTTTGGACATCTTCGTCTTCGGAAGGAGGCTGAACAAGGGTCTGGCTACCCCCAGCTTCCTCCAAGGACTTCTTCCTTGACCGAGTGCCTTCGAACACCCCAGAGGTTGTGACAGCTGCCTTGGTTTTTTTCGACTGGCTTTTAGATGAAGACGAGGAATTGGCAGTCGTCTTCCGGACAGATGAGGAATTGGAGATCACGTTGCATGACGCAATCTTTAGTTCCTCTTCTGCTGACACCTTTGTCCCAAGGCGATGTCGGAGGGGTGTCGATGATTGTAGCCGTTGGAAGACCGACTGCTTTGGCGGTACTGCCGTCTTGCAACAGCAGTTGATGGTGACCACTGCACAAGTGTGCCCCGTGAGAGGCGTATCGTGCTTGTTGGTCAGCTCTCCTGACCGGCGCTTGTGAGTGATCACGTTGCGCAAGTCGTTGGAGGAGAGTGCTACCCTCACACCCCTCTCAGGCGCATGGCAGGGCCAAGCGCCGTGGTGGTCGGGTGAGTGCTGCGCCCCCTGATCTAATACCAAGCAGGCATCACGATCAGTAGTGGGGGAACCACAGCATTTGAAGTGACTTGAACGGACCTCAAACGCACAACCAGAGGAGGCGCGGGAGTTCAAGACCACTGAGTTTGCCTCTCTCGGCTTGGTTGTGCACGCAGTGAATGCGCCCAAGTGAGATGAGGACTTTGAAGGTCGACTCGTTGTCGGTGCAGGAGCACTTGAGTCAACCTTGTACAGCTTGCCATCGGCAGCGCGCGTGATTGTAAGCGCGTGCCTCTGGCCGGCTGCTGGCATAGCACGTTTGTGGCGCATGGCCCGTGCCGCCTTGGATTTTTTTGTACCAGCCCGCTGGGGCGCATAGTACTCAGCATCCAAATTCTCCTCGCCGTTACAGCGAGTGAGTCTGTCAAAGACAGAGGCTCTTTGTGGCGCATCAGAAGTAATACGCGGGGCATTGGCTGCGCCCCTGCTCCGTCGACGTATCTTCCTCGCCTGAGAGGAAGATGGCTGGGGAACGTGGTCAGCCGCACGCTTCCCCGAGAGATGCGCTGCATCAGCGGGCGCACCTTGACTGCTGAGGACGTCAATAGGAAGGGAAGGCTGGACGGGCGCATCCCCTTCGACGGTGGTGCCCGAGGCGTCGACTTTGCGCACCCAGACTGCGCGGGTCTTCTTCGGCTTCGACAGCCGCTTCGAAGGACTCGCACTTCCTTCAGAAATGAACTCCTCGTACGCCTGTTGATTGAGGCGCACTACCAGCGTCTTGTGGGAGGAGCCCACCTTCACGTCGTCGGCCTGTGACACGACTTTCTCGGTAGAGGAGAAAGAGGTCCCCAGCAGAGTCGCCAGCTTGTTTGCCATTAAAATTGTTTTGATTGAAATCTTAATACAAACAGAACAGTGATACAATATAGGACTTAGATGTAGTCCTAGGAGTACACTTTTGTTTAAGCTGGGTCCTTAGTGCCAATGGAGCGAGTGGTAATACGTTGACTCCGTTGACCGGCTGACGACGGTTATCGGTTCTCTGAAGGTGTGGATTGCTCTGGGTGCTGGAGCTTGCTGAGAGGAGGAAGACGTTGAGTGTCTAGAACTGCCTCTCGGTGATTCTCTCTGTGTTGTGAGTCTTCTGTTCTGAGTCTCTGTGTGTGTGTGTGTGAAGGAGATGACCCTTCTATTTATAGTTTTGCAGGCTGGCTGCTCATGCGCGCATGTAGGATGCGCCGGTATGGGAACGCCACGTGGAGGTTGCTGATGGAGGTGCATGGATGCTGTGCCCTGATCGAGGGGGAGAACTCTTCATACTGCTGTTATGAGCCGGCACGTAGCAGAGAGAAGATCTTTTCGTTGCTGAAATCTTGGACGAGTTGAGTCAAAAGACACGTGTCGTCGACTCATGGTTCGAAGATCTCGGATTTGGTGGAGAGGAGTGATCTGGTGGCTGCGCCTTGGATTGGGCGCAGGAGGAGGCTGCGGCTCATAACCTTTAGGAGTTACAAACCATTTGGGGCGCATGGCTTTTGAGGCGCATGCAGGCGACTTTCCTTCTGTCTTTCGGGATCAGAGAGCAGTCTGAGGCGCATGGCTTTTGAGGCGCATGCTGATTTGGACGCATGGCCGTAGAGGCGCATGCTGATGGTGGAGTGGCCACGTGGCAGTAGCCGTCGGAACAAGGTCATGATGATGCTGACGTTGCCGACGCTTCGTTTTCTGAAAAGCTGTCAACTGTTCAGACTTTGGGAGGCGTGCTGCCAACTCTGTCAGTTCAGCATTTAATGTTAGTGATGTTCGATGGACAGCTGAGTGGGCGCGTCGGTTGACGTTCCACTCGGTATGGAGATGTGTGAGGGCGCACCCTCTGTAATGCGCCGAGTACTGTAGGGCGCGTCTGTGTGATGCGCCTGACGCCGAAGGGCGCGTCCGTGTGATGCGCTGTCTGGCTGGCGCATCGGACATGTCTTTTAATGATGCGGCTGTCTCGCTCTTCGAGTGCTATAAATAGCCGTTTGGCTGAATTCGAGGCGTCCGGTTCATCCATTTAATGTAAATTCATTGCACGGAATTCGGAGGGCCATCTACTTGGCGCGTGGGTTTGATCTGCCCGGCCTATAAATAGTGGCATGGAGAGAAGATTTGCTTCTCATTCCCTCACGTACTTCCAATATGAATTTGAACATACGGGCGCATTCTGCTGACGAAGTGCTCCCGAGGGTGAAGATGAGACGCTGTGTTATCTTTGATGCACTTGAAGGTGACTGTTACATCCAAAAGACGGAGTCGAGGGCTTCTGAGGCAGGCGGAAGGTGCCTGTTGCATCCAAAGATAAGGATGCTCGAGCCTCGTCTCCGTTATTCCGGAAGAGCCGTAGATCGGAATGGCGGTGCAAGGCTCTCTCTTCCTGCAAAGTGGGGTTTCCCCACTTTGATCGTGTCGAAAGCTGCTCCTTTAGCCATGGTTTCGATCACGGTCCTCCTTCGGCTTTGGAGGATCTTTCGAAGCCTCCCCTGGCCACAGCATTTGCGGTGCTCTTCTCTTCCTTGGTTCCAGCCAGAGGGTTAAATGCTTTGTGTCGAAGCATTTATCGGGCGAGCCTGGTTGGAAGAGCGGCACATAACTGGGCTCTGCTCGGCCAGGTGAGCCTGGCTGGAAGAATTTGGCTGAAGGGATGCACATAACTGAGGTGCTGAAGAGATGATGGGATGCGCCTGGATGGAGGCGCATGATATCTGCTGCGCCTTATTGGTGGCGCATAGTGATGCTGCGCCTATCTGGTGGTGCATGGTGGTTGCTGCGCTTATCTGAAGGCGCATGATGGCCGCTGGCTGTAGACTTAGGCTCTTTCCTTTGTAGGAATTCTCCTTTGTACAGCCTTTTCTAGACATGTAATAGACTTTTATATATAAATAAAAAGTCCTTCTTCAAATGTCTATAGTTATTGACTTTGCTGTGAAGTTCTTCATCTGAGTTCTGGCGCATGTAGTGTCTGGCGCATGGGCTTTCTGGTTGTGAAATTCCATGCTTCTACAGTACACAGACAGAAAAAGGCATCAGAGTTATCGTTCACCAAGATCGGAAGAGACACTCAACGTCTTCCTCCCATATGTAAACTGTAATGCCCCAGAACCAGAATACTGGAGAGCGGGGGCGTACATAGCCAGCTACGTATATTGAAGTGCAACCCACCTCGCTATACGGTCACGGCTGTCTAGATACATGAGGGTTTAACTACAAGCCAACGGTCTCCTATGGTCACGAACAAGCCTAATGTCTCAATCTCGAGCAAACTATAATAGTTACAAGATGTCAGAGCACCAAATATATAATAGCAAGGCGTCCCATACATTACATATTGGATGATCATGAAGCTAGTTGTCACGCCCCGATTCCGTCGAATCGCTAGTCATCCCCCGGGCGTGATGCCGTGCGAACCTAATTTGCGATCGCACAAGGCCAAGTCATAAGGTAATCCGAGACACGAGATCTAAGAGAGTACGCAGACAAATTGATACACACAATAAGTAAAGGAAACTTGATCTTTATTGATAATGAACATCTTTTACAGACTCAGACACAAGACTCATTGCCGCGCGGGCTACAACATGACTCGATTACAAAAGAGTGCCGATGAGATAGCCGTTCCATACATTGCACACATCCTTCAATATACACAAGTACTCCATTGACCTGGATGGGAGGGACGCTGAGTCATTTTTCTTGGACTGTCGAGAGCCTTCAAAATGTGGAGTCGCTGAGAGATAGTCTTCGACGCACGGCCGAAGCTTCAAAAGTCACGAACGTTGCCTTGCTAGTTGGCACGTCCTTCCTGGTTCGCGGGACCTGCAAAGAGCGAGGATCAGCACGAAACACATGTACTGGCGAATGGCTAATTAAATCCAAGCTCTGCATTTGATTCAAGAAGTTTCATAAACATGTTTGCTAGCTATTTCAATGATCTTTCTAACCATCCTGTATGATTTGCATGTTAACATGTTTTGAGGCAAGCAACTATCATGTTCATCCCGTGTCCCGTGCACCTGTTAAGTAGTGATAGGGGTTTAAAGGCCACTGGCAATGTCAAGCCATCGCGGACTATAGCATTCGGTTAGACGACGCCCCTTTCGCGTCGGGTAGCGAGCCCTGTGCGAAAGTGCCCACATAACTCACGCCGATGAAGGGTTGGCGCTGCTACACTCGTTCCTCCCGGGCCGAACCGGTCCCTTGGCCGAGGCAACCGTTCGAGGAACTTCACCTTGTCGACAAGTTGTCCAATGACCGTTTTCTTTGGAACTTAGTTGATTTACTTATTTTTCCGTATCGTTGCGATAAGCGTTAATAGATTCATTCGTTGGATTGGCATAGACCAAGTGTAATTGCATAGGGAAGCACGTTTTTCATTTCCAAAACCGACAGTTCGATAACAAGTGTTTCGTGAAGTATCGTGCCATGATTTCATTGATTCTATACTATTATGGCAAGCATTTATTTTACTTCACATGTTGAGTTTTTTTGAAGTAGAGGGACGGGACGAAGGAGGTCAGCCACTCGCCTTAGCTTGCTTCAAGCGAGCGACCGGTTGGCTGCGCTGTCGTCGCCTACGCGATCACCTGCAATCGCATAAGCAACTGATTAGAACACTGTGTATTTCAAGGAATTTTGATATGAATGCGAGCTCGAAAACGCGTCACGAAAAACCCATCGAAAGCATTCACGAAAACGAAAGCCAAAGCCAATTCAAGTGCGGCATGAAAACCAGAGCAACGGGAGGTCTCTCCCGACTCAGCCGTAGAGCCAATCCTCGAGGCGCAACCCGCTGAATATGGGACTTGGTTCCGAAGAAGCCATTCCATAACGTGAATGGATCTTAATTCAACCGTTCCCGTTCGATCGACTCGGCCGATTCCGACCTATCGGTCCTGACCAAATCGATAGCAACTGTGTTCCTTTCTCGCGCACCCCGTGGACGGAGACGGGGCACGATGTAGGGACGGGGCACTACACCATAACCAACTAATAAAAAGTTTCGTCCTCGAAACTTAAAGATGAAACCTACCTCTACGAGAACAATAAAGGGAATTTATCCTTCATCTCCGATTCAAGCTCCCACGTCGACTCTTCGACCGAGTGGTTCTTCCAGAGGACACGGACAAGAGGGATCGCTCGATTGCGCAGCAGCTTATCCTTGCGTTCTATGATTCGAACTGGTTCTTCAACGTAGGATAAGTCAGACTTTAGCTTCAGCTGGCCAAAATCTACCACGTGGCTCGGGTCGTGCACGTACTTCCGCAATTGAGAGACATGGAAGACATTGTGAACACCTTCAAGCGCCGGTGGTAGGGCAATTTTATAGGCCACTGGCGCGACCCGTTCAAGTATTTCGAACGGCCCAACGAATCTCGGACTCAGCTTTCCTTTCGCGCCGAACCGACTAACTCCCCGCATGGGCGACACCTTGAGGAATACGTGATCGCCTACTTGAAACTCGAGTGGTCGACGATGAATGTCCGCGTAGCTTTTCTGGCGACTCTGTGCGGTCTTTAATCTTTCCCGAATGAGCTTGACCTTTTCCACAGTCTGTTCTACCAGCTCCGGGCCGAGTATCTGCCGTTCCCCGACTTCATCCCAGCAAATAGGAGATCTGCACTTCCGGCCGTACAAGGCTTCATACGGCGCCATTTGGATGCTGGATTGGTAGCTATTGTTGTATGCAAATTCTGCCAGCGGTAGGTGTACGTCCCAGCTTGATTTGAAGTCGATAGCGCAGAGCCGTAGTATGTCTTCAAGAATCTGGTTGACGCGCTCCGTTTGGCCGTCGGTCTGAGGATGGTAAGCTGAGCTGAACTGCAACTTGGTTCCCAGCGCCGACTGAAGGCTACTCCAGAATCGCGACATGAACCGTGAATCCCGATCAGAGACGATGGATACTGGAACTCCGTGCAGCCGTACTATCTCGTCAAGATAAATCTACGCCAGGCGATCAACGCTCCAAGTAACTTTGATGGCGATAAAGTGCGCTGACTTGGTTAATCGATCGACGATGACCCAGATGGCGTCGTTCCCCCGTGGTGTCTTCGGCAGGCCAACAATAAAATCCATAGTGACATGATTCCATTTCCACTCGGGAATAGCGAGGTTCTGCATCTCCCCGCCCGGTCGCTGATGCTCAGCTTTCACCTGCTGACAGGCCATGCATTGCGACACGAAGAGCGCCACATCTCTCTTCATCCCGTGCCACCAAAAGGTCGTGCGGAGGTCCTTATACATTTTGGTACTGCCTGGATGCAAGGTGTATTTCGCATAGTGCGCCTCCGCCAGGATCTCCTTTCTAAGTTCTGAATCGTCCGGAACGCATAGCCTACCCTTCAATCGAAGCACGCCGGTTTCGTCTTCCGCAAAGTCGGTCGTCCTGCTTGTCGAAATTATCTCTCGCACTTTCTTCAGGTATGAATCGTCCGTCTGAGCGGTCTTGATCTTATTCAGCAAGCTCGGCTCCAACTGTAACTTTGCCAACTGCACGTTCCGGAATCTGACTCGGAGCTCGATGTCGATCTCTCCAAGGTCGCGTAGCAGTCGAGGGTCGATGGATAACGAGGCAAGGTACTTCCGACTCAAAGCGTCCGCCACAACATTTCCCTTTCCCGGCGTGTAGTCGATAGTCAAGTCGTAATCTTTGATTAGTTCCAGCCAACGCCTTTGCCGTAAGTTCAGCTGCTTCTGCGTGAATAGATACTTGAGGCTCTTGTGATCGGTATAGATCGTGCACGCCACACCATAGAGATAGTGGCGCCACAATTTCAACGCAAACACAATCGCCGCTAACTCCAGGTCGTACGTGGGATAATTTTTCTCGTGCGGCTTTAGCTGTCGGGACGCAAAAGATATCACCTTGTTCCGCTGCATCAGCACGCACCCCAAGCCCTGACCGGACGCGTCGCTAAATATCTGGAAACCCTCAGTCCCTTCTGGAAGTGCGAGTATCGGGGCCGAGACGAGCCTCTGCTTCAACTCTTGGAACGCAGCTTCACAGTCGTCTGACCATTCAAAGGCGACTCCTTTCTGGGTGAGGCGAGTCAGAGGCGATGCGATCTTCGCGAAGTCTTTCACGAAGCGTCGGTAGTATCCAGCTAGGCCAAGGAAACTTCGAATCTCGCCGACGGACGCTGGCCGCTTCCAATCGACAACGGCTTCAACTTTCTTTGGGTCGACCGCAATGCCTTCAGCAGAAATGATGTGTCCGAGAAATGCGACGCTGCTAAGCCAGAATTCACATTTGCTTCGCTTCGCGTAGAGTTGATTTTCTCGAAGGGTCTGAAGCACGGTCCGCAGATGCTCAGTATGCTGCTGCTTATTCTTCGAGTAGACGAGTATATCATCGATAAAGACCACTACGAACTTGTCGAGGAAGGGTCGGAACACCCGATTCATTAAATCCATGAAGGCAGCAGGGGCGTTCGTTAGGCCGAACGGCATTACCAGGAACTCGTAATGGCCGTATCGAGTACGGAAGGCAGACTTCGGTACATCGTCCGGCTTGATCTTGAGTTGATGATAACCCGAACGCAGATCAATTTTAGAGAACACCGTGGCTCCTTGGAGCTGATCGAACAGATCATCTATGTGGGGCAGGGGATACTTGTTCCGGACGGTGGCTTTATTCAGCTCGCGGTAGTCGATACAAAGACGCATAGAGCCGTCCTTCTTCTTGATAAATAGTACGGGCGCTCCCCACGGCGAGACGCTGGGTCGGATGAATCCCTTGTCGAGCAATTCCTGTAACTGCACCTTGAGTTCTTTAAGCTCTGCAGGGGCCATTCTGTACGGGGTCTTCGAGATCGGTCGAGTGTCGGGGAAGGTATCGATAGTGAACTCAATCTCTCGATCGGGCGGCATGCCGGGCAACTCGTCCGGGAACACATCGGGGAATTCTGCCACAACGTCGGTCTGACCCGCGTTTGCACTATCCTGTCGCATGTCTCGAACGGAAGCCAGATAGCCTTCGCACCCGGAATGCAGCATCCGTCGAGCAGATATCGCAGAGATCACCATGCAGGTCGGCGACGCCTCACCACACGAGTAGCAGAATTCAGGCACTCCCGGTATGCAGAAAGTGACTTTCTTCTCAGCGCAGTCTATGGTTGCGTTGCACGGACCGAGCCAATCCATCCCCAGAATGATGTCGTAGTCTTTAATGTCTAAAACTATCGCATCAAGACTGACCTGTTGACCACCTATACAGATGATTCCGTCTCCGCAGACTAAATTTGCAGCTAGTGGTATGCCCGACGGGATATTAACAGTAAGCTCAAGACCGAGCGGTGTTAGGGGAAATTTGTGTTCGGCGACGAAGTCCGCCGATATGAAACTATGCGTGGCACCTGAATCAAACAATACACGAGCAGGTTTATTATTGAATTGCAGTATACCTGTCACAACTGTGTCAGATGCGAACACTTCGTCTCGGGTCATGGCGTAGACACGGCCCTGAGTATTGGGGCGACGGTCTTGGCCATTCTGTGGTGCGGTCGGTGGAGCCCGAGGTGCTTGGCCTCGGTTTTGTTGATGTTGTGGGCGTTGGCTCGACGTAGCTTCCGGACAGTCCCTTACGAGATGATCTCTTTTGCCGCATGCGAAACAGACTCTGTTCTTAAGTCGGCAATCGGTATCCAGGTGCCCGTCCTTGTGGCAGAAATTGCAGACCATCCGTTCCTTCGTCTGGTTGCCACGATGTTGACGCTTATGTGCGTTGTTGCCTCCCGCATAACTATGGCGTTTGTTATTAGAGTTAACAGCGCCGGTAGTAGTAAGAGGATACTCGGACTCCAGACGAATGGCGTGGTTGAGTGCCTCGCCCACAGTTTTGTATTCCGGCACCGAGACATGTGCACGGATAGTGGAACGCAGGCCCACTACGAATCGCTTTGCTCGGCTTGCAGTTGTAGGTAGATAGTCACCAGCGAACTTGGCCAGTTTGTTGAATTTGGCCGCATATTGTCGTACAGTCATATTCCCTTGCGTCAGCTGCATGAACTCGTTCTCCTTTTCCTGTCGCACGGCTGCAGAAAGATATTCGTTCTCGAACGCATTTCTGAATGTCGCCCATGAGATCGTCGCTGTCTCGTCTTCACGTCGAATAGCCCGCTTCTGCACAGCCCACCAATCGTGCGCGTTCATTCAAAGTAATAGTTGAGCACACGTGACTTTCTTCGGGTCCTCGACATCCAGAAGCTCGAACTTGTCTTCCAGCTCCTCCAACCAGTCGATCGCCACCGCGGGATCTTCTGTGCCGTTGAAGGAAGTGCGGCAGCTTTTAGTGAACTTTGACACGTCGAAGTTGGAACTTCTCGGTGCTGCAGGTGAGAGCACGGGCGCCTCTGGTTCGGCTTCGTTGGATCGAACCGCAGGCTGGGTCACGGCAGGTGTCATCGTTGAGTTGTTGTTGCCGACGACCGACTGTACGATCTGTTGGAGGGTATTCAGCTGCTGCTGCTGTAGCTTGAATTGAGCCTCGAACCGACTCTCAAATTGAGCCTGACGAGCCTCCGCTTGCTGACGATGGAGCTCGTTTTGACGTTGCTGTATTTCAAGCATTTGCAGCATACGTTGCATCGGGTCGCCGGAAGATCCGGCTACAGTAGGCGTCATTCCCGTTGGGTTAACGGAATGCTCGGGCCTAGAAGCACTCGAGCCGCTCGAAGCGCTCGTCTCGTCTTCCGCCTGAGCTCCCATAACTGTAGGGAAAAAGGAAGGCAACTCTCGTTAGTTTCAGAAAATGTCCTGGGTTCAGCGTATGGAACAACTCTTCTCATCGACACGAGGTCAACGGTCGGAGACTAGAATTCGACACGAGAGGCCAAGGACGTAAAGCCGTGCTCTGATACCATTATGTCACGCCCCGATTCCGTCGAATCGATAGTCGTCCCCCGGGCGTGATGCCGTGCGAACCTAATTTGCGATCGCACAAGGCCAAGTCATAAGGTAATCCGAGACACGAGATCTAAGAGAGTACGCAGACAAATTGATACACACAATAAGTAAAGGAAACTTGATCTTTATTGATAATGAACATCTTTTTACAGACTCCGACACAAGACTCATTGCCGTGCGGGCTACAACATGACTCGATTACAAAAGAGTGCCGATGAGATAGCCGTTCCATACAGTGCACACATCCCTCAATATACACAAGTACTCCATTGACCTGGATGGGAGGGACGCTGAGTCATTTTCCTTGGACTGTCGAGAGCCTTCAAAATGTGGAGTCGCTGAGAGATAGTCTTCGACGCACGGCCGAAGCTTCAAAAGTCACGAACGTTGCCTTGCTAGTTGGCACGTCCTTCCTGGTTCGCGGGACCTGCAAAGAGCGAGGATCAGCACGAAACACATGTACTGGCGAATGGCTAATTAAATCCAAGCTCTGCATTTGATTCAAGAAGTTTCATAAACATGTTTGCTAGCTATTTCAATGATCTTTCTAACCATCATGTATGATTTGCATGTTAACATGTTTTGAGGCATGCAACTATCATGTTCATCCCGTGTCCCGTGCACCTGTTAAGTAGTGATAGGGGTTTAAAGGCCACTGGCAATGTCAAGCCATCGCGGACTATAGCATTCGGTTAGACGACGCCCCTTTCGCGTCGGGTAGCGAGCCCTGTGCGAAAGTGCCCGCATAACTCGTGCCGATGAAGGGTTGGCGCTGCTACACTCGTTCCTCCCGGGCCGAACCGGTCCCTTGGCCGAGGCAACCGTTCGAGGAACTTCACCTTGTCGACAAGTTGTCCAATGACCGTTTTCTTTGGAACTTAGTTGATTTACTCATATTTCCGTATCGTTGCGATAAGCGTTAATAGATTCATTCGTTGGATTGGCATAGACCAAGTGTAATTGCATAGGGAAGCACGTTTTTCATTTCTAAAACCGACAGTTCGATAACAAGTGTTTCGTGAAGTATCGTGCCACGATTTCATTGATTCTATACTATTATGACAAGCATTTATTTTACTTCACATGTTGAGTTTTTTTGAAGTAGAGGGACGGGACGAAGGAGGTCAGCCACTCGCCTTAGCTTGCTTCAAGCGAGCGACCGGTTGGCTGCGCTGTCGTCGCCTACGCGATCACCTGCAATCGCATAAGCAACTGATTAGAACACTGTGTATTTCAAGGAATTTTGATATGAATGCGAGCTCAAAAATGCATCACGAAAAATCCATCGAAAGCATTCACGAAAATGAAAGCCAAAGCCAATTCAAGTGCGGCATGAAAACCAGAGCAACGGGAGGTCTCTCCCGACTCAGCCGCAGAGCCAATCCTCGAGGCGCAACCCGCTGAATATGGGACTTGGTTCCGAAGAAGCCATTCCATAACGTGGAATGGATCTTAATTCAACCGTTCCCGTTCGATCGACTCGGCCGATTCCGACCTATCGGTCCCGACCAAATCGATAGCGACAGTGTTCCTTTCTCGCACACCCCGTGGACGGAGACGGGGCACGATGTAGGGACGGGGCACTACACTAGTCGTACAAAATATCAAGACTAACAAGGGTTCAGTCGTACATAATCAACCCTAGGATCTGTCAATCATGTAATAGCCCATAGACAGACAGTAAATAAAGGTGCAACTGAGCTAACACGTGCTCGTTGGCTAAATGCCTCAAAAGAATAATTTTTACAATAAAGTGTGAGGACAAAAGAAACCCACTCGTTGCCAGGGTTACGCATGGTGGTCACCATCTGGCTGGAAGACAGGTAGAACCTCTGGAGCTGCTCCGATATCTGGCCACACAAAACTAGCTGGGTCAGACCCCAGAAAGAGCAAGTGCCACAAAGGAGGCTTCACATAGGAACTAAAACCAGTATATCACAATAGAGTATTAAAGATAAATAATAAATAAAGAACTGGTAATAATAGAGATAACAACAGTAAACTGAGTACGAAAAAACCATTCAAGTAGCCAGGTCACAACCCTTAAACCAAACAAGGACCGGGGTTGCAGCCCTTCACCTGAATAGAAACCCGTCTCAAATACTATTGGTAAGTAAAACATGATTAGTCTTGGCATAGGGTAAAAATAAGACAATAAATAAAGAGAGGATAAGGAACTGCTCCGGAAGCCAGGTTACAACTCTTAAACCAAATAAGGACCGGAGTTGTAACCCTTCGCCTGAACAGAACTGGCCCCTGATCATTATTGTCAAGGTAAGCATAAATAGTCATGGTATTAACGTAAGGTAAAACATGACGAACGTGGCATAGGGTTGCGATAAGACAATAAACGAAAAGAGGACACAAAACTGCTCCGGAAGCCAGGTTACAACTCTTAAACCAAACAAGGACCGGAGTTGTAACCCTTCGCCTGAACAGAACTGGCCCCTGATCATTATCGTCAAAGTAAGCATAAATAATCCCGTCATGTAACAATCTTGTACAGGATCGGGACAAGACTAAGCTGGGCTAAATTCCATCCAATCAATCACGGCCAAGCAATGAGTACGGCTTGATACTTTTAACTAACTAGGGTTATCACGGGCCTAGTTACTAGCAAGATGTAGTGAGATTATCCCAATAGCCACAAGCCCTACAGACCATCCGGTTATCCAGGTCAAATGTCTGTTTATGAAGAATGCAACACGTGACTGTGTGCTGGAAATGTGCCCTACTCGTCGGTAGGCTACAAGTCCACTGAATGCGCCCAGATAACGGGATTGCCTGTAGCTGGGAATCTCTTCATGTCTACTGAATTATTTTAGTTAATTAGTCTTAGTCAATTTCAGTAGGTGCCCCTGACCGTGGTATTCAGGGGTCCCTGTCCTAGACTCACTACAGCAAAAAGACCTATTAATGACGCTTGATAAGTGGATTTCATGACGGCTGATAAAGAAGCGTCATCAAAGTTCGAAATATCTTTTTTCTATGATGGTTTAGGATAATTCTGGACTTTTTATAACGTTTATAAAAGAAAGCGTTATTGGCAAACTTGTAATATTTTTTAAGTTTAATTGTTGGCAAAATCCTTGCTATAGCCCGCCTCTCCCCCAAAACATTCTGGTATTCTCCTTCTCCTACTTTCTTCTCCCTCCTCTCCCCCAACTCCAAAACCCTAACCCTAGATCCAAAATCTTTGAGGAGGGCCTCACGATCCTCGTCGCCCTCCAGGACAAGCTCGAGGCCGCCACGCACGCGATCGACAAGAACGCGAAGGAGAAGCGTTAGGGTTCTGCTCGTCCTCTTCTCCGCGCTCTCCCTCTCCTTCCTCTTCCCCATTCTCGCGCTTCTTTTCGACCCCTCATCTCGACGATCGATCTCATCTCAACGAGCTATCAGTGTAGAGCCTCCTGGACGCGCAGGTCGATGCGGTGTTCGCCGCAGCAGGGCGGCTCGGGTTCGGCGACGTGAGGGTGGTGGTCTCAGAGATTGTAGCATTTGATAGCATATATTTTCCGTGGAATTATTTTCAAAAAATCTATCATTTCCATATTTTTCTCCAAAATGGTTGAAAATAAGACTGGCCCATCCTATAGGAAAATATTAATTTCCATGGAAAATAACTATTTCCCATGGAAAATAACCATTTTCCATGGAAAATAACGACAATCAAACATCCAAATTAATTTCGTGAAAATTTTTCCATGAAATTTTTTCCTAGTAAAATAATTTCGTGGGATTAATTTATTTTCCACATATTTACCACCTTGTAATCAACCCACCCGTAGTGGTTATGTAGATAGTAATCGAGCTATTTGATCAGATAACATAATTTCAGTTTAAATTGTTCCCAGTGATTTGAATGCTTCACCTTTTTCTCTTTATAATGATGCTACTTTTTGCATATTTTACGGACACCATTAATAATTAAGAAAGTAGTAGTTAATTTACTTTTTGTTTTAATAATACCGAAATAGATATTCAAGTTCTCTTAACATCTCCTTTAAGATTATATATCTTTTATCCTTGAAACCTCATACATAATCTCCTTGAAGTACATTGTTCGCTGGGATAGTTTAAGTTACTATTGTGCTTGTGTGAATAGGCAATAAGTCATCTGGTATATCAGTTGAAGCATTGGAGAAAATGATGGAAGATCCAACTGTGCAGAAGATGGTTTATCCGTAAGCTGATTACTTAGTTTGCATTATTTTTCATATTTAAGTATCTCCAATCATTATGTGTCAGTTGGTTGCCATGTTTATGTAATTATTACACTGACTGTACTGCTTGCTTCTTTGCTATATCTGAGGCTGGACTGTAACCTTTCGCACCTTTCCAAGAACATGATGGTTTTTCAGATGACGAACTATTGAAATATTTGATCTCTTAGGCTGGGATTTCTTATTGGAGTCTGCTTATGCTTTTTTCATGGAAGACAGTCCAAGGATGTTTAGTAACAACAGCTTACCAAAAAAATGATAATTCAAATCAGTTTTGGGGCAGCTTTTAACAGCAGCCTCCCACCTGCTGTCTAAAGCTGCTTCTGCTGCTGCTTTTGCTTTTTGAAAAACAGCAGTCAGAAGCAGTCCCAAACTCAGCCTTAAAATTCTACGACGACTTCCTTTGATACACCAAAGTTCATATCATATTAGCAGGCTAATGATCATGTTTTCACCAAAATTGATTGAGAGACAATAAACCCTTCCTTTATTATATCTAATTATAACATAATTTCCACTCATTCCTCTTTTTACTTGTTGGGATTCTAGATTCTAAGGTTCCTTTTTTTAGCTGGATAAGGTGATAGTAAATTTCAAAGTTTGGAGTAAAATGTAACACATAGACCTATGTGTGATATTACTAAATCTAATATCGTTTTTAAGTTTGCTGATTATGGTTGGACAGAACATGTCCTTCCAACAGCTAATTTTCTATTCCTATTCCTTTTCTACTCTGAGACCGTTCCATTTTTTTAAATAGTTATGCACTAGACATGGAATATCCTGCATGTAGGATGTACAAGGGGGACATGTTTCAGGCTTTCAACATTTGCAACTTCAAATTCGTTATTCTAGCACTTGTTATTCTTTTGCATTGTCCTTCTTTAACTTCATTTCTTGTTTGTTGTCCCAATTCTTTAACCGAAGGATTGATTCCTTTTCTGTATAAATGATTGCAGATATTTACCTGAGGAGATGAGAAACCCTACTACTTTCAAGTGTATGCTCTCTTATATTATGTTAACAACACCGATTTAGCTTTCACAATTGCCAACTTTCTTGTTGCTTGCCTAGATTTAACATGTTTATCCTTATAATAGTACAGTTTTTATGCAACTAATAATTTTGGCTGTTATGTTTTATTTTCAGGGATGCTACAAAATTCGCAATACCGCCAGCAATTGGAAGATTTGCTGTAAGTTCTGTCTCATGTTGGTTTTACTTTGTATCCATATTCATACAATATATGCCTTCTCTGTTATATCCATATTCATACAATACATGCCTTCTCTGGGTCAACTTTAGTTTCACCATTCAATATTAATAGTTTTAGTGATTAAATCTGTAGGAAATTTACTGTGCCTATTGTGCTCTATATTGCATCTGGGATTTAATTTTCTTTTACAGGTTAACAATTCTCGTTTTAATTCCTTGTGTTTTCAGA
Source organism: Iris pallida (assembly GCA_029216955.1). Taxonomy (NCBI): domain Eukaryota; kingdom Viridiplantae; phylum Streptophyta; class Magnoliopsida; order Asparagales; family Iridaceae; genus Iris; species Iris pallida. The sequence continues at coordinate 7,817,459 of JANAVB010031416.1, read as the reverse complement.
AACAATATGGGAGGATCTGGTGAGTAGGACAACCGTATGATGGATTCTTTAAAAAAAAAAACTTTGATCTAAGCAGTCCCGAGGTCAAGCAGCAATTTGGTGAGTTGAATCGGATTATTTAATTTCTTGATTATTTTTTCCTTGAATTCGTAATGCTTTATATTGAACAAATTTTCAGAATTTGTAAGTTACCAATTTGAATCGCTGGTTAAATATAGTTATGCAGGTTTGATTTATTCATATTTAACACTATAGAAACTGCTCCAGTATGGTTTTAGTGATCCAGTGATATCACTTGTTGAAGGCACAAAATTCTGTTTTGTTACATACTAATTGTGTTTTTCTTGGTATAATGGGTTAGGGATAAAGTTTGCAGTGTCGGACTATTCCAATACGATACGACCAATACCTATGCAGTTTGACATGTCCCAATCCGATACTGACCAATACCGACATTGCGGGACTCTTTTCCAGTCATTTTGGTAGAGAAATGAAATGATTCAGTGACAGTGTTATAGTGTATATTATTCTTATTGATAAGTTGTAACCATTACCGATAAAGTTTGCAGTCATTTTGGTAGAGAAATGAAATGATTCAGTGACACCGAAAATACTTCAAATTAGTATAAACATTTAATATCCTTGTGTTACAGTTGTATTGCTTCTTCCACCAGTCTTGGGTATGAATTAGTTTGCAGGAATTTTAAGAAGGTCCAATAAAAGCTTAGGATGGTTTGTAGGATTGTGTCAGAATTCTTTTTGGCCACAGATATATGAACAAGGTGTTCTTGTACAATTTTTTTTGCTGCTAATGCCAGCTGTATTGAACATTTTTTTAATTTTATTGCATATTATTGTTTTAGATGATTTATCTGTAATTCTAATCCTATTCCTATGTTTTTTCAGGTAAAATTTGCTTCCACAAACCTCATTTTGGAGGAGAATTTGGTTAACCTTTCCATTAAACGGATCCAGAAGGTTATTTTTTTACTTACTGGAAGTGCTATGCTCCAATTTTGTTTGGTTCTCCACCAGTACAACATGAGTGCATCCCTCAAGCTATACTGGGAATGGACGTTATCTGCCAAGCGAAGTCTGGAATGGGGGAAAACTGCTATTTTTGTCCTATCAGCCCTTCAACAGATTGACCCTATTCCGGGCCAAGTTTATGCCCTTGTTTTATGCCACACAAGAGAGCTGGCGTACTAGGTTTGTCTCCAAATAATTATTGTGAATGTTCTTTTATTTCTGTTGAGTAATGACTTTTTAGTAGCTTCATTTTGTACAACTTATATATAATCTATTACTTGCAGATCTGCCACAAATTTGAGCGGTTTAGTACGTACTTGACTGACATCAAAGTTGTTGTTTTCTATGGAGGAGTTCACATCACAAAGCACAAGGATATATTGAAGAATGATTGCCCACATATTGTGGTTGGGACTCCAGGAAGAATTCTTGCTTTATCTAGAGATAAAGATCTTTCTTCAGTTCTAGTATAGTTCCCTTCATTGTTTCCTTCTTTTACTATATTCAATGTTATTGTTTTCTGTGTTCTGTAAACATGCGGAAAGATGTACAGGAGATTTTCAAAATGACGCTGAGGTGCATGCAGGCACTGGTGAGGGTTCAGGCGAGAGTAAGGGATCAGAGGATGAGGCTCTCCCACGACGGTGCCGGCTGCAGCAGCACCAAGTCGTCGCTCAGCTGCGACACTACTTCTCTTTGGGACTCCCGATATCTTCAAGAGATGGCAGAGAGAAGATCCATGGTCAGAATCTACTTAAGTAAATATTTCTAATAATTTGGTTAGCAAAAGAGAGATTTATTTCTATTTTTGGTACATTCTGTATTTGGATATTCAATGTAATGAAGATATTGATATGTACTCTATTTTGAGAAATGTAATAAAGATGGTGATATACAATGTTAAGTTTTTGGAATGTAATATATACTGTGCAGTATAGAGAATTATAAATATGCTAATTTGAATAGTATAAAGTGTTATAAATGTGCTGCATTGAGCCTATACATATTATCTATTCATGACGTTTTAAAATTGTTTCGAATTGTGCACTATATATTAACTATTCATAACGCTTTTATAGGAACTATTCATGACGGGTTTTTTATGACGCTTTTAAAAAACATTTATAACACCCGTTTTTATAACGGTTGCTTTGAAAAAAAAACCGTCATGGTTTGTCATTAATGACGCTTTTTAGCCGTCATTAAAAGGATTTTTTGTTGTAGTGACATGATGCAAGACAGTACTGGTTTATTTGTACAAACACAATCGTTCACGGTATCCAGGTCAATCATTCTAGTCAGGTCATGTCATGTCATGTTAGCCGTTGCAACAGCAATTCGAGATAATCATGTCTGGTATACTTGTCATACTATGTCATGTCCAATTATCATTTCTAAACATATTAAATAAATTTGTGATTATCAAGTTCATGACAAAAGGCGTAAGGATATAAAATGGGCGTAAAAATATATATATATATAAAAAGTAAAGGTGTACGCCACAGGAACTCAAGTCTCTACGTGCGTACTACTACGCTAGACCGAGGGGCCTTCAAGCGCTAGCAAGAGCAAGGTAAGATAGCACTACGCGAGCAAGGGTACATACGGGTGGCGTTTTACGCTAGCCGAATTTTACGCAACTAAAACAATACGCGCGTAAACTTCTACGCGAATGAGATTCTACGCGAGGAAACACTTAAGCGAAACTTTACGCTAGCAAGAGCCTGCTCGAGCCAGTGGTTTTATGCTAGTGAAACTTTATGCGAGCCCAAGTCTACGCGAGCACGATTTTACGCGAGTGGGAGAGCCCCGAGCGTAAAAATCGATGAACCCAGCATAGAGTGGGATACGCTGACATGCAATACGTGCGCGTAAGGGGGCACTACGCAGGCACGTTAGGACGTGAGCGTAAAAGGCTGAATAATACGCTGGCACGCAAAGCGCGGGCGTAAAAAGCTAACGCTACGCTAACACGTTAAGACGTGAGCGTAAAAGGCTGGATAATACGCTGGCACGCAAAGCGTGGGCATAAAAAGCTAACGCTACGCTAGCACGTTAAGATGTAAGAGTAAAAGGCTGGATAATACGCTGGCACGCAAAGCATGGGCGTAAAAAGCTAACGCTACGCTAGCACGTTAAGACGTGAGCGTAAAAGGCTGGATAATACGCTGGCACGCAAAGCGTGGGCGTAAAAAGCTAACGCTACGCTAGCACGTTAAGACGTGAGCATAAAAACTCCATCTTCTCCACATGGCCAAATTCAAACATACATAAAAGCTCAGGAACTCTATCTCGGCCAGGACTTGGTGAATTCCGGCCATCCCAAAACCAAACTTGCTTAAAATCAGAACGCCTACTATAAGGAACTCTTAGTTTTCGAAAACAAGTCATTTTAGTAGATCAAAACCAAAAAAATCGAAAATACTAGAAACTTAGATCTATATAGAATGAGCCATGGAATTTGAAAACACTAAGTACTAAAGAGGCCTAGAATCTTGTGGAGAAGAAAATGGAACAATAAAATTTGAGTTCCTCCATGAAGCAAGTTACACTTGCCTAGCTCTCTTCCTGGTAGGTGAACAAGAGTAATGGGTGAGGAAGAAGAAGTAATGAGGAGAGAGAGTGTTGGGCGGCTATAAAAGAAGGGTGAGGGGGTAGGTGGGGGTTGGTCCACATGAAGAATCAAGCCAAGCCGAACCAGCAATCATGTAATGAGACATAGAATATACGTATACGTATACCAAAATACGTAATACAAACCACAGACATTACACAAACTCCAGCATCCAGAGCAACTCAGACCTTCAGAGAATTGAGAACCGTCGTCAGATCGTCAACGGAGTCAACGTATTACCACTCGCTCCATCGACACAGGGACCCAGATAAACAAAAGTGTTCTCCTAGGACTACATCTAAGTCCTACATTGTAACACTGTTCTGTTTGTAATTGAAATTGCAATAAAAAAGTTTTAATGGCAAACAGCGGTAAGCTTACTACAGATGATCGAGGCTTAGAGGACGAGGCCATCAGGTACTACACATCATTGTATAACCAGTCATATTACTTAGACTCATTCCCTACTATTATATGCAAGCGCATAGTTACGGAGGAAGGGAACATGATGCTAAGCCGAGGTGTGGCCATGGAGGAGGTAGAACTGATCATTTGAGGTGCGGATTCGAACAAGTCGCCTGGTCCATACGGTTTTAATGCTGCGTTCTACAAGCAACATTGGGATTAGCTTAAATACCAGGTTCTCCAGGCGGTTCAGGAATATTTTGCGACATGCCGACTCTTTAAAGAGTTGAACCACACGTTCCTCTCTTTAATTACGAACAAGGATGGTGCTAATGTGCTGGAAGAGTTTAGACCGATAGCTTGTTGTAACTTCCTATACAAAATTATTATGCACCTTATGTGTAGTAGAATACAGGGGATTATGCAAGGATTGATATTGGACAACCAGTCTGCGTTCATAATGGGCAGATCTATTGCGAAAAACTGCTTACTGACGTATGAACTCATACGAGACTTCAATAAAGCGGGTGGCAAGAAGAGCTGCATCAAATTAGACATCAGAAAGGCCTGTGACATGGTTAATAGAGATTTTGTGTGCCAGGTCCTCATTAGCATGGGTTCCGATCAGTGGTGGGTTGACAAAATCAGAGAGTGTATCACTTCCCCAACATTCTCCATAATTATAAAATGTCAACCATGTGGCTATTTTGGTAGCAACCGAGATCTGCGTCAAGGAGGATCCCCTATCTCCGTATCTATTTACAATAGTGATGGAGTACTATAGCTGTTTGATGGAATATTGCGGTGCACCAGAAGAAAATCGCTCACCTATATCAAAAGATAGTTCCTATTGTCCCATTTGATATACGCATACGACCTAATTGTGTTCGTCAAGCCATCCGAAAGAAGTATTAATGGCCTAAATGAAGTGTTGGAAGACTTTGGTAAATTATCAGGTTTGCAACTGAATAAAGAGAAGAGCCAAATATATTGCATTCGAGATTGTCTTGAGAATGAGAGATGGACGTCTATGCTTCAAGTTGAAACAGGTCAATTACCAGTCAAGTATATTGGCCTGCTACTTTCGATCAATTACGCCAGGGATACCGGTTGTAAGGGATTGATCTAATATGTTCAGACTAGACTAGAAGGATGGCAAGCACAATTTCTGTCGTTCAGAGGCCGTATTGAGCTGATTCGCACAGTTATATATGCTATCATCAACTATTTGGATGCAGGCTATTTTCCTTCCAGATAAAATTATACAAAGAATTGAGAAAATGTGCGCCAACTTCGTGTGGAGAGGAGGCTTACATGTCATTTCATGGGAGGAATTGTGTCAAGCCAAAGAGGAATGAGGAGTGGGACTCCGCTCATTATGGGTACTACGAGAGGTGGCACAGCTCAAGGTGGCGTGGCGTTTGCTACAACAAGACTCTATGTGGGCGAGATGGATGACTAGTAGGTATTCTCGAAACACTAACTTTTGGGTTCAAGCTATGAAAAATAAGTTCTCAGTATCGTATAAGAACATACTGCGTCCGCCCCAAATTAAAGCAGTACATCACCCGGAAGATTCGTGATGGCAAGAATACCAGTTTATGGATGGAGCCATGGCTGGATCATCAAAGTATAATTGATCGGTGGGGATGGCTGACCTTCGAGCTATATGACAGGGAGGAGGAGGTAGCCGTGCTCCTCCGAGAAGGACGATGCGCGCCAGAAGCTAGCCCAATCGGTCAACGACATGCTAATGAGATTAGGAATAAGATGTGTTTGACAAGGCTAGAATTAAACTTCTTCCAGCCATATCGCATATATGGAGGAAAAGAAACAGGTGTATATTCAAAGTCGCGGCAACGTCCATCCTTGGGATTACGAACAACATAGAGAATGATGCACTTATCATGGAATACTAGTGTGGAGGTCTGATCCAATGATACGGTGGTGTAATATGAGATTAAATTTACTTACCAGCAGATTCCATATCAATAAAAAGTACCATTGCTTCAAAATATATATATATATATATATATATATATATATATATGTGATCACCAACATTATAGAACGAAAAAAAAAAAAAACACCGGCCGACATTATACAATGAGTAGAAAGAAGATTTAAACAGCTACAAAAGCATACGCTTTTTCAACCCAAAGTCAAAAGCAACAAGAATCTCCAGCCATATATATATATATATATATATATATATATATATATCTGGGGTGAGCGGAAAGGTTCTTTCTCGCTGGCTGCGGCATGGAGGTATTGCCGGATCTCCCACCGTACATCATCTTTATTTTCTAATATATGGGACAAGTGTATTCCGGCGAAGTGGAGCATTCTGATGTGGCGGGTCTGTCACAACCGGCTACCCACTGATGACAATATTCAAAAGATTGGCTTCCATATGGCTTCCAGGTGTCATTGCTGTCAGGCTGGGCATGGGGAGACCCTTCAGCATATTTTCTTCCACGGGGATCTTGCTATGACGGTTTGGTCTGTCTTCCGGAGTTTCTTCAAGGCACGGATGCATAGTGATTTCCTAGTCTTTCTTCAAAGGTGGTGGCGGGGTCAGGACAGTCACCATCGGAGATCATTGGCCGGTGCGATCATTTGAGTGCTTTGGAAGAATCGGAACAAGCATCGCTACGAGGGGCGTAGTGCTGGCCCTGATTTCTTGGTTCGGGAGGTGAAGCGACAGTTTCGGAAGTCGCTTTCGGACTGTCATCATCTTCCGTCTATTTCGTATTGGGCTTTAGAGTAGTGTTTTACTTGTATTTTATTTCTTTATTTTTGTTACCATGAGGTCGAATGTACTCATTACCCTCTTTTTTAAATAAAGGTAACAGTTTTTCCTATATATATATATATATATATATATATATATATATATATATATATTATTGGCAAAAAAAATTATTATTTACGTGATTAGTAGCACATCCATTTACATATATTTTTTTGACAGTGTCGGATTCTACCATAAATGAAAGAAATAATAAGATATTTGATCCACTGATTTTCCCGGCACTACTCCATTTCCATTTACATTTACATTTACCAGAACAGAAAATTTCATCTGCTAGCAACAAAGCAGCAGAATTTCCTAGTGGTAATCGTGTGGTTACTCGATCGAGAACGGGCTCCGCTGCTGCTGCAGCAGGTCGTAGGGCGCCCACAGGGCGTCCAGCGGGCACGGCCTGCGCGCGTCCAGCCGCGCCCACGGCTTCCCCTTTCCACTCCAATGCAGCAGGCTGACCGGCCCCGGGTGCAGGTCCCTGCACAGCCCGCGGAGGTTGTCCCCTCCCAGGCCGTGCTGGTTCCACCTGCGGTCGACTGCCGCGACCCTCCCCGCGAACACCAGCAGGAAGGGCGGCAGCGAGCCGAGCTCGTAGATGCGCATCCGCTTCTGCAGCTCCATCCACTCCTCGATCCTCTCCGTGTACCCCTCCCGCCGCCACATGCCGACGTCCATGACCATCACCCCCGTGTTGAAGTAGCAGGCCTTCCTCCCTTCGAAGGCCATCGACAGCGAGGGGTTGGCCCAGAAGGTCGGGGTGAAGTAGAAGGTGAAGTTGGCCCTGCAGTACTCCGGGGCGGCCAGCGGGAAGCCGCGCAGCGGGGTGGACGCGAGGCTGGCGATGTCGTCGACGAGGATCAGGTCGGAGTCCAGGTAGACCACCCGGGACACGCAGGCCGGGAGGAGGCGGGGGAGGTAGGAGCGCGCGTAGTTGAGCGGCTTGTCGAGTGCGCGGCGTATCGAGGTCGATATGCGCCCGGACACGACGGCGTCGTCGAAGGGGTGTATGGAGAAGTTCAGCGACGGGAACGAGGCGGAGACGGTGGCGTTCAAGTAGGAGATGGACGATGACGCGACGAAGTGGAAGTAGACGGACTCGGGGCAGGAGGAGTGCTGGAGGACCGAGTGGATTGCGGCCATCGAGCCGCGGAGGTAGGCCACGTCGAGGGTCATCGCGACGTTCACGAAGGCATTGCAGGCCGTTCTGCTCGGCGGAGGGCAGTCGGGGGAGTTGTAGTACTGCTGTGCCTCCCGGAACTTTGGCGGCTCCGACGCCGGGGAAGCGGCGAAGGAGTAGAGGGAGAGGAGGAGGACAAGGAGAGGGGTTGGCATTGGCATTTTGGAGGAGAGAGCGATGTTGGGGGAGGGGAGGATATTTATAGACTCGGTGGTCAAGAGTCAAGACTCAAAAAGTTATTTTGTTTTGCAACATCAAGGGTCTAGTATACTGGTTAAGGGTGTTTTTACCGGTTCTTGCCTTCTTGGATGTTCTTTAACCGACAATTTATGAAAAAATTCATTTGTTAATTTTTTTTTTTTTAGACGTCGGTCTTGGTTGGCTCAATTTTCTTCTTCCAAAACAGTATAATATAGCTTTGGATGACTTTATAAACACACAAATTGATAAATTTTATTATTTTTATTTCAATAATATCCTCAACAAAAATATATAATTATAACCACTATTAGTCTTCCTTATTTAATTTGATTCGTGTAAAAAAAAAATTCAGAACCATTCGTTAGTGAATTACCAAATATGGATTGGACTGGTTTAAAAATCGTTACTTAAAAACTATTCAAAATCAGACCCCACATAACCGGTACTCTAAAAACACATCATAATCACTATCCCTACAGTTGCCAAACAAATCCTAAGTTTACAATCATTTGTGGTTGTAATTGTCTGCATGGCGGTTGTTAATTGATCCTCTGTCCTTTCTATCCTACATGGAGAGAGAGGGGACCAATTGACAACTGTAACATGGTGGTTGTAAATAATTACAATAAAAAGTTGTTGTAATCCTGTTCTAGGATTACAACCAAAAGACTAGCATCTCCAAAGCTATTGTCTTATTTTGTGTTGTGATTCTTAGGTGGCATGGACACAAGACTATGCCTTCTATATGTGGCAAGATTATATTCACAAAAGGCAATAAGTTTAAAAAGCCTTCTCCAATGCAAAAGTGTTGAGAAGACATGCAAAGTATTTTTTTACAACTTCTAAGACAACTTCTACTCTTCTTCTTTTTTTATAATTATTTTTATTCATAATTGATGATGTGGACATAAAGTCATTGTGAAGTGCATTGTCTAGATCTAAACAACCAACTTCACTAGAAATTATTATGTGGACCGACCTCACCACGTGAAGATGGTGAATGGTGAGCCCGACCACTACTTTCTTGACACTTGGCATAATATTTAACATTAAAAAATTCAAAACATTATATATAAAAAATTAATATATAAAAATTCACTTGGCATACAATTAGGGGAAAAATAGATTTTTTTTTCCTTTCAAAAACATTAAAAAAAATTAACCTAGGAAATAAGAGAAATGTAGATGTAGCAATATAATGAATTATGCCAGGTGTCAAGAAATTAGTGGTCGGCCTCACCATTCACCATTGTCACGCGGTGAGGCCGGACCATCCAATAATTTTCCAACTTCACATTGTCCTTGCCATGTCAACTCCATATTTTATTTCACACTTGTATTGGAGAAGTACTTTTGGAAAAAAAAAAAAAAAAAACTTGTTATTCATATGTAGCAACCATTGTTTCCAAACTCAGAATAGGGTTGGATATACTCTTATAATTTTTTTACAACCGCCTATATGGCAGTTGTCAATTGGATCATTCTATAGACGCCACGAATGCGGTGAAGGAGTAGATGGAACCCAATTGACAACTGTCACCGGATTAGTTGTAAGTCGGTTGTAAAGCTTTTGGTTGCAAACCTAACATTGTTTTTTATTTTGTTAAATGTGGAATCAGAGTCGGCGATGTCTTATTCAGATCTAGTTTGGTTGTCCTTTAACCCTTATTATGTGCTAATTCTTGAGAGTCATCCACGACTCCCATCTTTTGTGGGATCATGCTGAGTCTGGAGGTTGCCACAAACAAAAAAAATTGTCCAAATGCGAAGTTCTGGTCGTGCTGAGTCTGAAGGTTGCTCCAAAAAAAATTAAAAACATAGTCTTGATCTTGAGGTTGCTCCATACAAAAAAAGTTGGATTAAATCCGAAGTCTTCTTATGTGTCTTACCCTGAGCCGAAGCTAAGTGGACTGTCTTTAAAATTAAGAACTCATTAGTCCCTCTAGGAGTTTTGTTGTGCTATTGTTTTGATTACCAAATCATAATGTTAATGCGTTATATTGAGTAGATATTGCAGTCCAGCTGGTACCGATGTGTACCACATGGCATGACATGTCCTTGGTTTAGCACTTACTAGTGTGACACGAGCCCCATCCATTTATGTATGAAATAAATATTTAAATTTTTTGCCAAAATATTATTTGAGTGCAAACAACTAATGATACTCCACATTTTATAAATTGAACATAAAGATAATGAATCCAAACTATTCTTGATTTAAAAATTATAACACTATACCTCCAAAATTTTAGAGTTGTGACAAAAATTAAGGATTGAGTATTTATATCATACCAAAATAGCTTATAAGATAAAGTTGTGCACAATGTAATATTTTTGTTAAAAAAAATCTAACAATTTTATGAGAAATTAAGGATCGACATCAAAATTTTGATGGTAACGGGGTCCATCCCCATGATAAAACAATATGGATTTGAGAAAAGTTTTCTTTCATTCAAGCTTTGAACCAGATCATTTGCAGGTGTATTGAAGAAGTTATGACCATCTGAAGTAGTCTATCTATTAATATTCTGCGTGCATTCAGCTTGAATGCAATATTAATGTATTGCATTTCTCCATGCATTGGGGAAAATAAAAGAACGAATCTTGGGAGATGGAAGGGCTGACCTTTGGACTTCTCCATGCAATGAATGTGGTATACCCAAGAGGCATATCCTCTCTATAAATAGAGGGGAGATGGTGAAGGTTGAAACACACAACAAGTAGAAGAACAACACAACTTGTAATCCTCACACTTGTAATCCACTCAAAGTGAGTTTGTGAGAGAGATAGTGATCCTCAAGTTAAGTTGTACCAACTTGAGAGAAGGCCCTTTGTAATCTTTCATTTGATTATAGTGAAAACGGCGGAGAAGGGACGGGCGGAGGACGTAGGCTCACATTGAGCCGAACCTCGATAAATCTTGTGTGTGCAATCTTTTATATTTTCTTCTCTTCCAATTTTTATTTTTTATTCTCATCTCATCACAAAGACGGAAAAGGTCTTGTTTTTCCCAACAGTGGTATCAGAGCACAGGTTGCTAATCTTCTTGTGTTGAGATGGGAATTCCCATTGGTGGCAATCGTATGATCAGCTTAAATGGCCGCAACTGGATGATATGGAAGGCGAAGATGATGGACCTTCTTTATTACAAGAACCTCTATGCATCGGTTGAAGGTGAATCTTCCAAGCCAGAGTCCATGACGGCGGAAGAGTGGAAGAAGCTCGACCGGAAGACCATCGGTAATATTCGACAACGGGTGGATGACACTGTATTCCACCATGTGTCAAATGAGACTTCGACAAACAACTTGTGGAAGAACTTGAAGATCTGTATGAGAGGAAGACTGCCGGCAACAAAGCTTTTTTGATCTGAAAGCTTATCAATCTCAATTTCAAGGAAGGTGATTCCATATCTGAACATCTGAATGAAATTCAAAGTATCGTAAATCAACTTGCAGCCATGAAGATGGTGTTGGACGACGAGCTTCAAGCCCTTCTTCTACTTAGCTCATTACCGGATAGTTGGGAGACTCTTGTGGTGTCTCTTAGTAACTCCGCACCTGACGGAGTTGTATCCATGAACCAAGTTACAAGCAGCCTTCTGAATGAAGAAATTCGAAGAAAGCCATCTGGTCCTCCCATTCTCATGCTCTTGTCACCGAGAATAGGAAAAGGAGCAAAAGCCGACAACCTCAGAACCGAGACAAGTCGAGAGAAAAATCGAAGGCCAGAAAGGACATTAGTTGCTATCACTGCGAAAAGAATGGACACATAAAACGGGAATGCCGCAAGCTCAAATGAGAACAAAAGGAAGGAAGGACAAATGAGAAGCAAGAAAAGAATGAAAGTGCAGTCGTTGCCACTGACAATGAAATTGTACTTTTCTCGGCATGTGAAGAAGAATGTGCAAATCTCACTCGCCAAGACTCGGAATGGGTGATTGATTCTGGTGCCTCCTACCAGGCTACTCCCCGGAAGGACTACTTCACTTCGCTTTGTGAAGGTAACCTTGGAACGGTAAAAATGGGTAACAAAGACTCTTCTCAAATTCTTGGCATTGGAAATATTTGTGTTACCACTAACCTTGGAACAAAGATGGTTCTAAAAGATGTTAGATTTGTGCCCGATCTTTGTCTCAATCTTCTCTCCACCGGCAAGCTTGATGAAGAAGGATACATAAGCAGCTTTGGTAAAGGATGTTGGAAGTTTACCAAAGGATCACTTGTACCGGCGAGAGGAAAGAAGTATTGCACTCTCTACAAGACTCAGTTCCACTTAGAGAATGATACACTTGGAACAGTGGAAGGTACCTCTATGGATTTGTGGCACAAGCGACATGGCCACATGAGCGAGAAAGGACTACAAACTCTCGCAAGGCGACAACTACTTCCATCCATGCAATGTACAACATTATCTCACTGTGATCATTGCTTAACTGGAAAACAACACCAGGTAGCTTTTGTTAAAAATTATAACAAACCAAAAAAATCGGCGTATTGGACTTATTCTATTCAGATGTGTGTGGACCCATAAATGCAAAAACCTTTAGTGGTGTCTCTTACTTTATGACCTTCATAGATGATGGATCTAGAAAGGTGTGGGTATATGTCATAAAATCCAAAGATCAAGTCTTTGAAGTTTTCAAAGACTTTCATACCAAAGTTGAAAGAGAAACTGGAAAGCTCTTGAAGTGAATTCACACGGATAATGGTGATGAATATACTTCAAGGATGTTTGAAGATTATTGTTCTAAATATGGTATTAGACACCAAAAGACTGTCCCTCACGTACCATAACACAATGGGGTTGCAGAAAGGATGAACCGCACAATTGTAGAAAGGATAAGAAGTATGCTATCCTTAGCTAAATTACCAAAAATATTTTGGGAAGAAGCAGTACGAACCGCCTGCTACTTGATAAACTTATCCCCCTCAGTTCCTTTGGATGGAGATATTCCAGAAAGGATTTTGAGTGGAAAGGATATTTCCTATTCCCGCTTGCGTGTGTTCGGGTGCAATGCATTTGTGCATGTATCTAAGAATAAAAGAACAAAACTTGACGATAAAGTCATTCCATGCATTTTCTTAGGATATAAAAATGATGAATTTGGATATAGGTTGTGGGATCATATAAACAAGAAAATTGTGAGAAGCAGGGACGTTGTATTTTGTGAAGATCAAACACTTGCTGATTTTAAAAAAGAAGAAGAGCCACAAAACACTCACATCGTTCAAAATCCAATTTCCACACCGGTTGTTGTATGCCAAAAAATAATAATTTTCAAGATGTACAGGAAGAAGAAGAAATTGTATGTTCCCCAGGTATTGATCAGGGGAGCATAAACATGAAAAGCCACCAGATATGGATCAACCATTAGCACCTCAGTTGAGACGATCAGAGAGAGAACGACAATCCTCAACTAGATATCTTGCTTCAGAGTATACTATGGTGACAGATGCAGGTGAACCAGAAAGTTTTCATGAAGCACAAGTACATGAAGATCGTGCGAAGTTGTCACTCCCGTTTTTCGTTATACGTATTTTCGTATACATATACGAGATCTCTGACGTTTGTCAGGTGACCCGTAGTTGGACTTGACTTGCTAACCTAGTTTAGGTTGGTTTTGACTTGGTTTGGTCTTGGTTTAGCTTGGTTTGGTTTATTTTGGTTTTGCTTGGTTTGATTGGGCTTTTGGTTCATTATGAGAGAACCCTCCCCCTTTATAAACCCACCAACCCTTTCTCTCTCTTCATTACTTTCTTACTTTTCATTTACTCCTTATTCCTCATAACTCTCTCCACCTACCAAGAGCTTAGGCAAGTGCAACTTGCTTCATGAAGGAACTCCATTTTTTTTGTTCCATAGTTTTCTCCACATGATTCTAAGACACTTTAGAACTTGGCATTTTTCATTTTGATGGATATTTTCTTGTAGATCTAAGTTTTTATCATTTTCGATTTTTTTGGGTTTTGAACTACCAAATTTTATTATTTTCAAGTTTTGATTGTTCTATGTTGCAGAGAATTCAATTTTATCCAAAATGGACCTTTGAAAAGTTAGATTTTGACTTATTTTGAGGAAGTTATGGCCAAAATGATTATTTAATCATCTTCTATGTTCATCTGGCAGCATGTCGCGAATGTGTCGCATGTCGCAGTTGGTCCGCATGATGTCGCGGATGTGCCACATGAGCCGCATGTCGCAGTTGGTCCGCATGATGTCGCAAATGTGCCGCATAGGCCGCATGTCGCAGTTGGTCCGCATGATGTCGCGAATGTGCCACATGATCCGTATGTCGCAGTTGGTCCGCATGATGTCGCGAATGTGCCACATGAGCCGCATGTCGCAGTTGGTCCGCATGGATGTCGCGAATGTGCCACATGAGCCGCATATCGTAGTTGGTCCGCATGGATGTCGCGAATGGGCCGCATAGGTCGCATGTCGCAGTTGGTCCGCATGGATGTCGCAGTTGGTCCGCATGATGTCACGAATGTGCCGCATAGGCCGCATGTCGCAGTTGGTCCGCATGGATGTCGCGAATGGGCCGCATATCGCAGTTGGTCTGCATGCATGTCGCCAATGGGCCGCATAGGCCTTATGTCGCAGTTGGTCCACATGGGTGTCGCGAATGGGCTGCATGAGGCCGCATGTCGCAGAATGGGCCGCATGTCGCAGAATAGGCCGCATAGTGCCTGTTTTGGCTATTTTATGTCTTATTTGCATGATTTGTTGCCAGAATTTTTTCCAACTCCCAACATGAAAGTTGTAGATCTTTTTCTTGGCTTCAAGAATATGTTACTAGCTACTTTATACAAGTTTTTCTCATTCATGATAATGTAGGGATAGAACACGATAGTGACCCGTTGTGGTGCACTCTGGTACATGTCTTCCTTTGTTTGCATGATAGTGACCCATCGTGGTGCACTCTTGAACATGTCTTTCTTTGCTTACCTGATAGTGGCCCGTCGTGGCACACTCTTGACATGACAAGTAAATCTAAGCATGACATGCTTAATCAAGATGCTATTGCGACGACTATTTCCCCTTGCTAATGTAACTCTTTTAGACACTGTAGGTGTTTGTACGTGTGTAAGCTACCCGTCTTGTCTCGTATCATGTCTATGACATGAATCCCTGGTTTTCTACGGTCAGGGATTCATACTGAATATGACTAGGTTAATGACTAGATTGATCAAGTAGCTCATATAGAGAGAGATGTTTCCGGTTACAGGCGATCCCGTTATCCCGGCCATACCTGATAGACTTGGAGCCTGCCGTCGAGCAGGGCACATTTCCATGCACACTGTTATGTGGGGCACTTCTTGAGATAAATAAGTAACATGCACACTGTCATGTGTTGCGCTCCAAGTCATCTAATAAGTCTCTTAGGGTACATTTGTCTCTTGGACGATGTACCTACTATTATATGAACAAGGGATACATTTGTCTCCTGGGCGATATATGGCCGCTACCAACTCTTACATGAACTTCGCCTGGATAATCTGGATAGCTGCAGGACTTGTGATTGCTGGAACATCTCATTGCATCTTGCTAGTAACTAGGCTTGTGATAACCCTAGTTAGTTAAAGTATCAAGTCGTACTCTTTGCTTGGCCGTAAATGTTGAATAGAGTCTAGTCTTGTCTAATCTTGTCTAGACACTGCCAGTACATGGTTACTTCTGGACATTTCTCAGTTTATGCTTTACTTGTCGATAATTGGTAAGAGACTGTGTTCTGTTCAGGTGAAGGGTTACAATCCCGGTCCTTATTTGGTTTACGGGTTGTAATTTGGTTACCGGAATAGTTTCTTAGTTGTCTTATCGTTTATCACCCTACTTTCATAACTCCAGTTTTCTTGTCATTATTATGCTTTGTGTTCTAACTTGCTGGTTTTAGTTCTTAAGTGAAGCCTCCCTTATGGGACTTGCTCTTTCTGGGTCTGACCCAGCTGGTTTTGTATAGCCAGATTTCGGAGCAGCACCCAAGGATCTTCCGGCCTTCCAGCCAGATGGTGAACACTAGAAGAAACCCTGGCAATGAGTGGGTTTTATTTTGCTCTTCCACTCCATTGTAAATTATTCTTTTGAGGCATTTAGCCGCCGAACAAGTATTAGCTCGTGTTGAATACTTATATTTCTTATCTGCCTACGGGCTATAACATGATTAACAAATTCTAGGATTGTTCATATATGACTAAAACTCTTGCTAGTCCTCGTATTTTGTACGACTAGTTTCATGATCATCTGTATATGAAATGTGTGAGACGCCTTACTATTGAATATTTGATGGTCTAACATCTTGTGACTATTATTACTTGCTTGGGATTGAGACACTAAGCTTGTTCTTGACCATAAGAGACTGATGGCTTGTAGATAAACTCTCATACATCTAGACAGTCGTGACCATATATCGAGGTAGATTATACTTCTATATACGTAGCTGGCTGTGTCTGCTCCCGCTCTCCAGTGTTCTGGATCTGAGGCGTGACAGAAGTGGAAGAAAGCTATGCAAAAGGAGATGGATTCTTTGCATAAGAACCACACTTATGACTTAGTGGAGCTACCAAAGAACAGAAAAGCCTTGAAGAACAAATGGGTGTTCAAAATCAAGAATGAAGGAAATGACCAAGTCAAGTACAAAGCTCGCCTCGTGGTGAAAGGTTTCAATCAAAGACAAGGTATTGACTATGAAGAAACTTTTTCTTTTGTTGTCAAGATGTCTTCTATTCGGGTTATTCTTGGTTTTGTTGCTTCCCAAGACCTTGAAGTGGAGCAGTTAGATGTGAAGACTGCATTCCTCCATGGTGACTTGGCGGAGGAAATTTATATGGATCAGTCATAGCGTTTCAAGGCAAAGGGCAAAGAATAATTGGTTTGCAAATTGAAGAAGAGTTTGTATGGGCTCAAGCAGGCACCGCGACAGTGGTATAAAAGGTTTGATTATTTTATGCTTGACCATTGTCCCGTAGTTAGACTTGTCTTGCTTAGCTTGATCCTGGTTTAATCTTGTCTTGGTTTATTTTGGGTTTATCCTGGTTCGGCTTGGCTTGGTATATTTGGTTGGGCTCGGTTTGTTAGGACTTGGCCTAACATGCTAACACCTCTTTATAAGCCACCAACCCCTCTCTCTCTCTCTCCTCATTCACTTCTTCATTTACTCTTCTCCTTCCTTCATTAACTCTCTCCACCTACCAAAAGCTTAGGCAAGTGCAACTTGCTTCATGGAGGAACTCAATTCTTGTTGTTCCATTTTCTTCCTCACGAGATTCCAAAACATTTTAGTACTTGACATTTTTTATTTTCATGGTTCATTTCATGTAGATCTAAGTTTTTAGCATTTTAATCTTCATGGTTTTCTAAAAACTTGGTTGTTTTCGAAATGGAGAGTTCCATGTAGGAAGAACTTCATTTTTTTGCAAGTTGGCTTTTGCATAGTTGGATTTCATCAGTTCTTGACCGAAAATGGGGTTTCTCGAGTTCTTGAGACCCATGGCTGCATGTCTCGGCCTTGGGGAGAAGATGAGTCCTTTACGCACACGTTCTTACGTGCCAGCATAGTATTTTTTTTTTCTTTTTACGCACACGTATTAACGTGCCTGCGTAGTGTCCCCTTTACGCACACGCATTGCGTGCCAGCGTAATCCGTTCTACGTCGAGCTCATTCGAGCTCTACGCAGGGGCTACTCTCGCGTGCGTAGAGTCTCGCTCGAGTGCTCGCGCGTGTAGGGTTTTGCTCGCATAGAGTTCTTGCTTGCATAGAATTCTTGCTCGAGTAGAATCTTGCTCGCGTAGAACTATCTTGCCTTGATTCTCGCCCGCGTAAAGCCACTTTACGCTTAGGGCCCCTTGGCCTAGCGTGGAGGTTCACTAGCGTAGAGTCTTGAGCCCCTTTGGCCTGTCCGATTGTCTTTCTATGTTCTTGCACTTTTTATGAACTTGACAATCACGAATTGATTGATATGACCGGACTGATAATTGTACATGGCATGGTATGGCAAGTAACTGACATGACATGACATGACATGACAAGCAAGCATGATGGGAACTATTGAATGTTGTTGCGACGGCTAGCATGACATGACAAGAATGAATGGCCTGGACACCGTGGATGGTTGTGTTTGTACCAATGAACCAGTATTGTCTTGCATCATGTCTAGGGCATGGACCTCTGAGTAACACGGTCAGGGGTACCCACTAAAACTGACTAAGGCTAATAACTAGAATAATCCAGTAGTCATAACGAGATTTCCCAGCTATAGGCAATCCCGTTACCTGGGCGCCCCATCATGGAATTTGTAGCCTACCGTCGAGTAGGGCACATTTTCAGCACACTGTCATGTGTTGCACCCTTCAAGCTACTTAAGGATACATGCGTTTCTTGGATGATGTACCCATATGAACTCAACCCCTAATTGCGTCTGGATAACCTGGATGGTCTGCAGGAATTGTGGCTGTTGGAACATCTCATTGCATCTTGCTAGTAACTAGGCCTGTGATAACCCTAGTTAGTTAAAGTATCAAGCCGTACTCATTGTTGTCTAGTCTTGTCCTGATCTTGTACAAGATTGTTACATGACCTGATTTCTTGTGCTTTACTTTATTGATAAATGGTAAAAAAAATCAAGTTCCGTTCAGATGAAGGGTTACAACCCCGGTCCTTATTTGGTTTAAGGGTTGTAACTTGGTTATCTGAATAGTCCCATGGTTATTTTATCGTATATCATCATGATTTTCCATATCTCCAATTTTATTATATTATTATGTTTTGTGCTAATTGCTGGTTTTAGTTCTTAAGTGAAGCCTCCCTTGTGGCACTTGCTCTTTCTGGGATCTGACCCAGCTGATTTTATATGGCCAGATACCGGAGCAGCTCCAAAGGATCTCCCTACCTTCCATCCAGATGGTGACCACCAGGCGTAACCCTGGCAACGAGTGGGTTTTATTTTGCTCTTCCACTCTATTGTAAAAATATTCTTTTGAGGCGTTCAGCCGACGAGCACGTGTTAGCTCGATTGCACTTTACTTACTGTCTGCCTACGGGCTGTAGCATGATTGACAAATCCTAGGGTTGATCATTTGTGACTGAAACGCTTGCTAGTCTTAACATTTTGTACGACTAGCTTCATGATCATCTAAATATGTAATATATGGGACGCCTTACTATTGTATATTTGGTGCTCTGATATCTTGTAACTGTTATTACTTGCTTGAGATTGAGACAATAGGCTTGTTCATGACCATAAGATACTGATGGCTTGTAGATAAACCCTCATGTATCTAGACAGCCGTGACCGTATATTGAGGTAGATTATACCTCAATGTACGTAGCTGGCTGTGTCTATCTCCCGCTCTCCAGTATTCTGGTTCTGGGGCGTGACAACCATGGGCACAAAAAAATATCCACAGATCACTGTGTTTATGTCCAGAAGTTCTCTGATGATGATTTCATTATTCTCTCTTTATATGTTGATGATATGTTTGTTGTTGGAAAAGATATGTCTAAGATTGACAGGTTGAAGAAAGAGTTGAGCAAGTCCTTTGACATGAAGGACTTAGGAGCAGCACAACTTATATTGGGAATGAAGATCTCTCGGGATAGAAGTGCAAGAAAGTTGTGGCCATCACAAGAAATATACATTGAACGTGTTCTGGAGAAGTTCAATATGGAGAACTATAAGCACTACCAAAATACACTCATTTAGCGACGGTTTTTTAGCGACGGACATTTTTCGTCGGTATTAGCGATGGTTTCGTGGTTGCTCAGCGACTGATTTCCGACTATACGCATTTGCCATTTTTATTTTAATTTTAGGGGGAGGAAAGGTCGCACATCCGTCGCTAGTCTGTCGGTGTTATAGCGACGGATTTATCGTCTTCGCTACACATTCGATTATTTGGCGGGATTTGTGTAGAAAATTGGCGGGACATATTTTCGACGACTTAGCGACGGATATTCAGTCGGATAATCGATATTAGTGACTACCTGGCGACAGATTATTAGCAGTCGCGATTCCGTCGCTACGTTTACGTTCCAGACTTAAATGAAAAGGCGAGGAAAACTTTTGGCATTCCCCCCAAATTCAATCTCTCTCCTCTCTCTCTCTCTCTCTCTGTCTCTCTCTCTCGCGCGGCTTCGGTGAACGGCAACGGCGTCCTCTCCTCTCTCTCTCCCAAAGGTAATCCCCTCTCTCTCTCTCTCTCTCTCTTTCTCTCTCTCTCTCTCTCTCTCTCTCTCTCTCTCTGTGTCGCGGTGTCGACGTAGGGGCAGCGGGGGCGGCGGGCTTGGGGACATTCGGGATTGGGGCGGGAGCGTCGGGGGCTGGGCGGCTGGCTTGGGGCGGGGGCGTCGGGGGCTGGGCGGCCGGCTTGGGCGGGGGCGTCGGGGGCTGGGCGGCTGGCTTGGGGCGGGGGCGTCGGGGCCTGGGCGGCGGGCTTGGGGCGGGGGCGTTGGGGGCTGGGCGGCCGGCTTGGGGCGGGGGGCGTCGGGGCCTGGGCGGCCGGCTTGGGGCGGGGGCGTCGGGGGCTGGGCGGCTGGCTTGGGGCGGGAGCGTCGGGGCCTGGGCGGCGGGCTTGGGGCGGGGGCTTCGGGGGCTGGGCGACGGGCTTGGGGCGGTGGCGTCGGGGGCTGGGCGGCGGGCTTGGGGCTTGGGGCAGCGGGCTTTGGTCAGGGGCGTCGGGGGCTGGGTGGCGGGCTTGGGGCGGCGGGCTTTGGTCGGTGGCGGCGGGGGGCTTTGCTTATCAAATTCATCTAAGTTTATATATTGGCTAAATAATGTGTTATCCATATTGGGTGTTATCGATTAGTTTGGTGGTGTTTGGATTAGTAAATGTGAATATGGAGTTTGGGTTCATGGTGTATATGTTCACTGTGTCAAGGACAGTACGAGTTCTTCATCTGCTAGATAATAAGGACACTCTAGTATCCTAACCAAGTTAATTTTAGACTAGATATTTAAGATATAGCTCCCATATCCTAGAAGTGGACTCTAGGTATCGGTAATTGATTCAGTTTGGTATCGGTATCGCACTATCGGTATCGGTATCGGTATCGCACTATCGGTCAAGGTTCACAATCGGTATCGGAATCGGTTTCGGACTATTCCTATGAGTATTGGTATCGGCGATATCGGTAGTATCGGCGGTATCGTATCGGAGTATCGGACTTTGGTATCGGAAAACAAATAATTATTAATAAATTATTTACATTTAAAAACATATATTTTATACATTTAGGCATAATTTTAAGTATTTCAGCGTTATTTCTTAGTAGTTTTGAAATTATATGAAATAGTAGTCACCCTTACCGATTGGTTTTGCCGAATTGACCGGAACAAAGACCCCCATAGTTGGTATCGGTCAATATTTGGTATCGGTCGGTATCGGATCGGAATATGCCAAACCGTATCGGTATCGGCCGTATCGGATCGGTATCGGCCGATAATTTAAACCATGCTATCGGTATCGAACTATCGGTATCGGTATCGGTATCGCACTATCGGTATTGGTATCGCACTATCGGTATCGAACTATCGGTATCGAACTATCGGTATCGGTATCGGTATCGCACTATCGGTATCGGTATCGCACTATCGGTATCGAACTATTAGTTACAACTATATTTATATTTTTCTCTTCAAGAGCTAGAATACTAGTGGATCCACCAGTTACATGATTATATACTAATTTTGTTTAGTTTGTCGTACTATACAGATTTTTACATCTAATCTGTGATGGATCGTTATTTCGTTGATCGTACATGGATGTACAAACGACAACACGATAGCAGAATAGGTGTGAGTGACGATTTTCAGGCAGGCGTGGAAGTGTTTCTTAAGTATGCCATGAGCAAAGCTCAGTTTATGGACGGTAACAAAATCAAGTGTCCATGTCGTAATTATCGCAATAGACGTTACGAAGAAGTGGTGAGTGTAAGAGATCATTTGACCCGTAAGGGTTTCGTACGTGATTACGGCCTGTGGTCATCGCAAGGTGAACTATATGCCGAAAGACAGGTTGCGAATGCTGCTACTTATGCTTTTGATGATAATGCTGCAGCAGATTTTATCGTCGATGACGACGAATGCTCCGTTGATTATGGAGACGTGCAGAACCTTGCACGAGATATGGTGTACGACGCGGCAGGGCCTAATTTTGATCCGGAGGATCCTAATCCCGAGGCGAAGGAGTTCTATGATATGTTTCAGGATGCTGAAACTTCTTTATATCCTGGTTGTGATCCACATTCCGTACTGTCAGTGACGATACGGTTGTTGAACATAAAGTTCGATTTTAACTTGCCACAAACTTGCTATGATCGGATTACACAACTAATGAAGGAGGTGTTACCGAAGGAATCAAAAGCGCTTCCAAAAAACTTCTACAAGTCGAAGATGATGGTCCGACAACTGGGACTGGGGTACGACAAGATAGATTGTTGTCGCAACGGATGCATATTGTACTACAAGGAGAACGAGGATGTAGAAAGTTGCCGCTTCTGTAATGCGGATCGTTACAAGGAAGTCAGGGGAAAAGGAAAGTCAACTAGAAAACGACGTCCTTACAAGTATATGCATTACTTGTCGATCACGAAGCGCTTGCAGAGGATGTATATGTCTCAGAATACAGCAGAACACATGACGTGGCACAACGAGGAACGCACAAAGGACGATGGAGAATTGTCACATCCTTCGGATGGACAGGCGTGAAAATATTTCAATTTTTGCCATCTAGATTTTGCTGCAGAGCCCAGAAATGTACGCATGGGGCTATGTTCTGATGGATTCCCCCCTTTCGGGCAGTCGGGATCTCAATACTCCTGCTGGCCGGTCATTCTGACCCCTTACAATCTGCCACCATGGATGTGTATGAAGACTCCTTATATGTTCTTGCCAGCTATCATACCGGGTCCCAAAAATTCGATGAAGAATATCGATATATATTTACAGCCGTTGGTGGATGAGCTAAAACAGCTGTGGGAGATCGGCGTCACGACGTATGATATTTCCAGGAAACAGAACTTTCAGATGAGAGCTTCACTGATGTGGACAATCAATGATTTTCCCGCATACGGTATGCTGTCGGGATGGAGTACTCACGGCACCCTGTCTTGTCCGATATGCATGCAAAATAGTAAGGCGTTCCGCCTTAAGCATGGAGGAAAAACTTCTTTCTTTGATTATCATCGTCAATTTCTGCCCGCGAGTCATCCTTGGAGAAAGAACAATGACGCATTCAGAGCTGGAAAACAAAAATTTTCTCATCCGCCTGCCAGGCAGTCAGGATACGATATTTGGAAAGATGTAAAGGATTTTCCCACTGTAATGGAAGATCCATCGAACAATCGTGTCCATGGGTTCGGACAAACCCATAACTGGACCAAACGGAGTATCTTCTGGGACTTGCCTTATTGGAAAGATAATCTTATAAGGCATAATCTTGATGTTATGCATATCGAAAAGAATGTGTTCGATAATGTCTTCAATACCGTCATGGACATTAAAGGAAAGACGAAGGACAATCCAAAAGCAAGATAAGACATTGCCGAGATATGCAAGCGTCCTTATCTGAACTTGATACAAAGAGGAGCTGCTGGACAATTAAGTAAGCCGATAGCACAATACACATTGAGCAAGGAAGATAGATTAATAATCTGCAAGTGGGTATCTACTTTAAGATTTCCCGACGGCTATGTGTCGAATTTGTCTAGATGCGTTGACCTCAATGAACGCAAGCTAACGGGAATGAAGAGTCATGACTGCCACGTGTTTATGGAAAGATTACTGCCCATTGCTTTGAAAGAGTTGTTGCCTTCTGCTGTATGGGTTCCGTTGGCCGAACTATCAATATTTTTTAGGGATATTTGTTCAACTAAGTTGACTGTGCAACACATGGTTGAACTTGAGGAGAAGATTATCTTAACAATTTGCAAGTTGGAGAAAATATTTTCTCCTGGCTTCTTCGACAGCATGGAACATC
Source organism: Iris pallida (assembly GCA_029216955.1). Classification (NCBI taxonomy): domain Eukaryota; kingdom Viridiplantae; phylum Streptophyta; class Magnoliopsida; order Asparagales; family Iridaceae; genus Iris; species Iris pallida. The sequence goes on along the minus strand of JANAVB010031416.1, from coordinate 7,793,252 downwards.
TACCGATTCATCTAGCATACGAAGCCCGTGTCGGTGCATCTGTTCATTATCGATGGATGTACCCATTTGAAAGGTACATAAATATCGATATAATTTAAGCTGAATTTCCATTTATTTTAAAATTCTTTCTTAATTCTCAAGATAATTTGTCTCTCTAGATACCTACACCATCTAAAGAAGAAAGTTTGCAACAAAGCTCATATAGAGGCTTCGATATGCGAAGCATATCTTATCGAAGAGGTTTCAAACTTCTGCTCCATTTATTTCGATACTCATGTTAAGACAAATCGAAATAGACCTCAAAGGAATGACGAGGACGTTAAGGATGGAGGAATATTCAATGTAAGGGGCAAGCCTGTTGGGGCTAGTAAAAGACGATGGTTGACAGACGACGAGTATTATGCCGTTCACCGATATGTCTTGTTAAACTATGACATACAAGAAGTGAGAGATTTGGAGAAGTAAGTCAGTATACTTGCACTCGTTATAATCTCGAATTTGATGAAGTAAGTGACTACACTTATATATTCTTATTTTCTCTAATAGTGTATTTAGAGATGAAATCAAAATGAGGAGACCCGATATTACCGATGAGGGACTTCAAAGAGAGGTTGATTGTACATTTCCGTCATGGTTTCGTAAATACTTAAGTAACTGTGATTATAATTGAGATTATTAATATATAATCTGAAACATTTAAATTATAAATATTTGTTTACAGGTTTTATTGCCTGAAACAACACTCACTCATGAGAGTGTTCATTATCTGGCACTGGGACCGAAGAAGCAAATAAAGACTTGGCCAGGCTATGTCGTTAATGGCTTCAGGTTTAAGTCAACTCAGAATGCTATAAATGTCGAATTTATCAATGACGGCATCAATACTAAGGATTTCGGTGTTTGCATAAGAGGCACCGTCTATGACGACGAGCCGGACTTTGACTATTATAGAGTGCTTCGGGATATTGTAGATTTACAATATACTGACTCATATGATATGCATATTGTGATGTTCAAATGTGAGTGGTTCGATACGACACCAAATATCGGTTGGAGAATCGATAAATAATTTGGATTCGTCGATATAAATCATCGCAGGAGGTATAGAGGGTCCGATACATTTGCGATAGCAAATCAGGCTGTTCAAGTCTACTATACAAGTTACCCAAGGCGTCATAGAGATCGATTTGACTGGTGGGCAGTATGCAAGATTAAATCTAGAAATACATTCAACGTTGGAGACCCAGCATACCAAGAGGACCAGATCGAAAAGTCCCAATACTTGGGACAACACTCAGATACAATGGATGTTGAAGATATTGTTGAGAAAAATAGAGGGGAGAAAGTGGTTGATACACAAGACTTAGTTGTCAACCAGGGGAGAAAGAGGCGTCTTGTCCCAAATTTTGATGCAGAAGAAGAAGAAGAAGAAGAAGAAGAAGAAGAAGAAGAAGAATTTGATGGGGATGAGGATACAGATGAAATCGACGATGAAGATAACGATGAGGATGAGGAGGATGATGATGAAGATGAGGCCGAGGATGAGAACGAAGACGATGATTAGGTTAAATATTGTTGTATAGTAAAAACACTTCCAATTACGTGAATTAAGTTTGACCTCATAAAAGCAATTACGTGAATTCATATTTTTTTCATTCGATTATTTACTTATTGCAGATGGCACTCCTAGTCTTTTTCGTCGCGGCGGCACTCGTCTCCCTACTGGTGGTATGTATATTTTAGTTTAGTTTTTTATATCCATTTACACTTTCATATTGTTAATTATGTTTATGTGTTCTATTTACAGGTCATGATGGCTGGCCGTGGTGCTGGTCGTGGTGGTGGTGCGGGTCGTGGTCGTGGTCGTACTGGTGCTGGTGGTCGTGGTCGCATTCAGAGTTCCCGGGATGTGACCCCATCGAGCGAGCCCGACCCGAAGAGTACCCCGGGCACAGACGTATCCCGTCCTCGATCGACCACTTCATCGAGGCATCAGTCCGGATCTGCTAGCGGATCCGATCCGCTATCGGAACCACCAGCAGCGGATCCACCAGGGGATGTCCCAGTTACTGCACAGTGGGCCCCGGAGTAACCCCATACTCGATTCCATCCGGTTACTGGAGAGTACATACGCGGACCTGCGGATCCTCCGACAGCACCAGAGAGGCCGAGAGGCGAGTTCCGACGAGAGCTATGGCCCGTAGGGACCACGTAAGTAAATTTAAGTTAATTTATCAAATTTCTTTCATTTATTCAAGTTAATAATCCAGTCGTTTCTTCTTTGTAGGTTTTTTTCGTTTAATGTTGGCAGGGCCCTTGGAGAAATTATCAGGGCTAACTTCCACGGTCCCTACCTCAACTTTACGTCGGTGCCCCTAAACGTGCAGTACGTCTGGCTCGACGAGTTGAGGGTATATATCTATATTTTTTTGGTTAAGTCTATGTGATTCTTTAATCAACCATTTTGTAAATTACGTGATAATTGATTTTCTGTGTTAGAGAACGTACTGGTGGCCCCTCCACCGCGAGGAGGGGATCCGCAGGACCTACAGAAGCGCATGCTCGAAGAAGATACGGGATATGATTCATGACCTAAAAATGGGGCATACGAGGCCGAATTGGATCCGACAGGATTATTATGAGGACCTCTTAGGCATGATGGATAACCCTGCGTACAAGAAGAAATCGGCGAAGGCGAAGGTGAACCGATCTGCCGCGGGCCTTCATACGGGGGGATCAAGGTCTCACGCAGCGACACTTGCAGATCTGGTGAGCAACCGTAAATTTATTTTGATTTTGAATTAGGTATTATTAATTAAAGGAGTTAATTAGTTTCTACGCAAATTTCGTATGCATGCCCAACGGGCGGTAAAGGAGGGAAGGGCGCCAGAATCGGTCACCATGCACGACGTCTTCCAGCATACGCACAAAAGACGGAAGGACGGGAGCTTCGTCGACGAGAGGGCCAAGGAGACTGATGTAAGTACTTATGTTTATGAGATTAACGTTAGAATTAAAAGTATTCGGACTATAACTTAGGTAAACTTAGGATTCACACTTAACTTAGTGAAACATAGGATTTAGATTACAACTTAGGTAAATCTTATAATATAAACACATTCATTTGATAGGCTGCGTATCGTGAGGCCCTTAATCGGACTCAGTTAACTGACACCGAGGATGTCGGTGAAACGACGCCCTTCCGGACGCCATCTTCTTTGGCCGCTCGGAACGACTTGTTCGTAGATACCGTCGGCGGCTTTAAGAAAGGGTTCCTGTACGGAGTCGGCTCCCTAGGGCCATTGCATTTGGCGATGCAGAGATTTCCACCGACACCGCCTCCTCCCGTGGCCCGGGCAGACGATGATGTTAGGTCGCAGCTTACGCAGCTGCACGAGGCGGTGTCGTCCTTGCGGGAGCAATTTGCCACGCACTTTTCGCCTGCGTCTGCTGCCGGTCCGTCTGCTGTCGGTCCGTCCGCTGCTGCCGGTACGTCTGCTGATGGTGCTCGTCCGTCTTCTACTGGTCCGTCGACTGCAGGTGTCGGTCCGTCTTCCGTGGGCCATCTTTCTTTCAACCCTGAAGCTCCAGTGCTACCGCCTATGGCTGTGACGGCACTCCTGGATCTCATGTCCGCAAAGCAGCTTCACCGACTTCCGAGTACTGTCTACGATGCCTTGCCTCCGTACCTTGTGGAGGAGTATATGCGTCGATCGAATATGGGAACGGACAATCGACGTCCTTCTTCTTAAAATATTGTATTAAGAAAATTTGGATTATTTGTGAGAGCTTTGAACTAATTGTGCTATAATCGGCTTATAGCACCGGATATTATGTTACTCTTTAGGATAATTGATATTTATTTTCTATTAATTTGGTTTGGTCTGTGATTCTTGGATAATTGGTCGTATGTGCATATTTGGTCTATGTGATTCTTGGATAATTGGTGTGCATTATATATTTGGTCTGTGTGATTGTTGGATAATTGGTGTGCATTATATATTGGTTTGGTTTATGCATATATTTGTGAACAGGGAAAGTGCTGCAATTTTTTTCCCAAAAAATCCAGTTAGCGACGGCCTAGTGACCGTTTAGCGACTGATATTCCCAGTTGCAGACGGGTTTTCGATGGATATTCCGTCGCTATCTGGAGTTTTTAAACTGATTTCAGGCAGCGACGGGTTATCGACGGATTATCCGTCGGCAACGTTCTGGTGGTATAAGCGTCGACGGAATAGCGACAGAACGGCCGTCGCCAGGGCGACTGGTAATCAGCCGCTAATCAGTCGCTCTATATAGCGACGGCTCAGCGACGGAATATCCGTCGACATGGTTCTGGAAATGCATGACATTTACAGAACCATGGCGACGGATAATCAGTCAGCAATCCGTCGCTGTGGCGTCGCGGTAGCGACGGGTTAGCGACTACCATTCCGTCGCCATGGTGCTGGAAATGCCAAGCATTTCCAGAACCTGATCGACGGATAGTCCGTCAGAATACCGTCGCAAATCCGTCTTTAATTACCGACGAGTACCGACGGATTAGCGACGGAAAGATACGATCTGATACACTGTTACGATGGGTTACCGACGAAAATTTACGTTGCTATAGCCTACACAGTTTAGTACTTAAAAGCTGAAGTGGACGACAGTCCGTCGAAAATGCGTCGCTAATGCTTCGCATTGTGACGTCGAATATCCGTCGCTATTCCGTCATGTGACGACAACTTAGCGACGGAAGGTTATTAGCGACGAGCTGATTGCCGACGAATTTTTTTGGCCAATATCCGTCGGCAATCGGTCGCTAATAGTAATTACCGTCGTCTTAGCGACGGATGCGGCCGTCGCTAAAATGATAAATTTTGGTAGTAAAGCCAGTCAGCACACCGTTAGCAGCTCACTTTAAGCTAAGTACAAGACAAAGCCCTTCAAGTGAGAAGGATAAGGTAGAAATGAAGAGCATTCCATTTACCTCGGCCGTCGAAAGTTTGATGTACTCCATGGTTTGTATAAGACCCGACATAGCACATACAGTTGGAGTCGTAAGTCGTTTTCTTACCAATCCTGGTAAAGAACATTGGAAAGCAGTAAACTGGATCCTTAGATATCTTAAAGGAACCTCCAAATATTCTTTATGTTTTAGAGATGGAAAACCTATCTTGGAAGTTTACACTAATTATGACATGGCAGGTGACATGGACAAAAGAAAGTCCACGTCAGGATACTTATTTACCTTTGTAGCACTACTAAAATAACCCAGATTAGCGACGTCAGGAGACGTCGCTAAATACAGGAAATACGTCGCTAAAAATGATTTACGACGTATTTAGCGACGAGAAACCTACGTCGCTTATAGGCAAGTCGCAGATAGCAATTTAGTCGCCAAACGTCGCTATTTGCGACGCGTAGTTAATTGTCGCTAGACGTCGCAAAATGAGCGACAGATAGCGACGTATAAGTACGTCGCCAACATTGCGACGTAAAGCGACAACTAGCGACGCTTCAAAAGTTTATAAATGATGACGAGGCATGGCATCTACGTGGCTACGTGGGCAACGTAGCGACGTATATTAGCGACGTCGAACGACGTAACGTCGCTAACTAGCGACGTATAACGACGTCTGTATGACGTCGCAGTACGTCGCAGAACGTCGCTATACGTCGCTAATATAAAAAAAAATTTAAAAAATATAATTGATATTTTTGTTATGCTGTGTGTCTGTGTTTACAGTGTGTGTGAAGTACAGTGTTCGAACCATCGACAGTTTCGCTTACTGTTGTATGTTTTATCTTTGATAGAAAGAGCAACAGTTCAGGGTGCACTTCTCAGAGCTTCCTCTTCACGTCCTTCACCTTCTCGGGAACCTTTACGACGTCCGAGAAAGTGAAGGACGTGAAAATGAAGCTCTCAGAAGTGCACCCTGAACTGTTGCTATTTCTATCCAAGATAAAACATACAACAGTAATCAAAACTGTCGATGGTTCCGAACACTGTATTTCACATTCACTGTAAACACAGACACATCATAACAAAAATATACAATATATTTTTTTAAAATTTTGGCAGCATCTCCTTTGTATATCAGATCATCGCTTATAACCCAGCGTAGGTATATTTGTCATCCCGTCGCAGATATCACAAAGTAAATATCACAATAAAAATAGGAGGCAGTGCAAAGTAAATATCACAGACACACATCCTCACAAACATCCAATAGAGTCAAATAAAAATGAAAGATGATAAAAAGTCTCCCACCAAGTGTATAAACAACAGTGTATGAATAAACAATTTGCCCATAGGGCCAATAAATACAAGTCATAAAAAAACCAATAAAATCACTGCGGACCCCTGCCGTGCAACTGGGATAGAATGTAGTCATACTGCTCCTGGATGAGCTGTACCGTAGGGGCAGTAGGAGGCAGTACAATGTCTGGAGTCGGCGCCGGAGGCAGTGCAGTATCTGGAGTCGGCGCCGTCGATGGACCCGGAGGACGTACCTGCTCCAGCTCTCGCAGTCGCTCACCATGCGCAGCAAGGGTACTCACCACCTTCTCAGTATACTGAGCGAGTGAGAGAGAAAGGCTCCTTTGCGATCCGTCCAGCTCGACCTGTCTACGCTCCGTGCGCTGCGTAGACTCGGTGAGCGTCTGCAAGTTGGCAGCTGCAGCCTGATGCAGACTCATCAGCTCCTGTATACTGCGCTGGACCGCATCAAATCGTCCGGTGACGATCGGAGGGTCGGATCGTCGCTCGACCGCATCAGAAATCTGCTGCTGCAACTCGCGATGCAGCTCCTCGATCTGACGACGAACATCCTCAGCTCGTGACGACGCCTGCGTAGCCGGAGACTGCGCACTAACAGAGAGGGCCCGGGATGACTCCGAAGCCAAATACGCGCCGTAGGATCCCGTACCGTAGTACGTACCCTTCTAAAGACCGCCAACGGCGGTCATCCAGAGCTCGTCCGGCGATGGCTCTGCAGGCGGCTGGGAGGAAGTACCAGCCCCTCCCTCTGCTTGCGCACTAGCAGTAGCAGCAGCATCAGCCGCCTCCTTCTGTAGCCGAACAAACTCGGCCTAGAACATGTTTGCTAACGTGTAAGTGTTTACTAAAGTCTATATTGATATCTATTTTCCTGTTTTCTAAATTATAGTCAGTTAATATTAGTTGAATAGAACGTACATATGCCTGCGTCGCCCTCTCGTCAATGAAGTCCCTAGCCCTCCGATGGGTGACCAAGAAGACGGTCACCATGTTCGGGTCCTCACCCTTCTTTTTCTGTTAAAATATATTATCTATTATTAGTATTAAATATTATATCGAACTATATATAAATTAATGTTCGTCATAGGAAACGTACTAGACGACGAAAATGCTCCGTCATCGGAATGGAGCCGCCACACCACTTACCGGCGCTCGACCGTGCCACCTTGGCCTTCCCAGACCGCTCCTGGTACTGGCGCTCGCTGAATCTAGCCTTCATCGCAGTCCACTGCTCTGGCGTAATCCAACCCTGGATCGGACATCCGGTGCGATCACGACGCTTCTGGTCGTCGATCGCATCACGGATGAGCTTGGCTATGACGGCAGGAAATTGGCCCTCGATCCTCGTCGCCCGGTGTGGTGGATAGAAATAGGTCCTCTACAAGAAGTAAAATACAAAAGTTGTATAATATACACAAATGATTATTAAAATTTAAAAATAAACAAATTTTTTACCTTGAAGTGGACGAACCAAAAGGCCTTCCTATCTGCGGGAGCATCTGAGTAGTTGAGCCAAGGCCCACCATAGTTCTGCCTCACAAATGTCCCCAGCTGTCTCTGTACTGCAGAAGGCCGATATCTATACAATAATGATTTTTCATGAATATATATGTACATATAATTATTTGAGAAATATATAATAATTAATTAACTTACTTCATAGGCCCGTCCGTCCAAATCTCTATACGCGTCTCGCCCGGGGGAGCGCATGGAGGGTCGCTCTCACCTCCTGCCTGGGCAGGATCAGTCTGATCGCCGTCCTCCATATGATCGGCGTGGGCTTCCTCCATAGAGCCGTCGACAGTAGGAATGCTGGACGGAGGATCAGGGATGCTGGACGCGGGATTAGGAAGGCTGGACGACGAGGGAGGAGTCGCCAACCTGCTAGAACTGTCCTGTCCCGGTAATAGACCGGGAACAGGATGGCTGGACGACAAAGGAGGAGTCGCCAACCTGCTAGAACTGCCCTATCCCGGTAATGGACCGAGAACAGAACGGTACACTGGCGTACTCGAAGATGAGGATGAGGGTACGGAACTGCCCTCTCTATCCCCGGCCCGAGGCTGACGGGGCTGCCTAATATATAATCCTCCGCGTCATCCAGATGGTCTAGTCATACCTGACAATAAAACATATGACAATAAAACAAAAATATATATTTATATGATAGACATCACATATTTTTGAAAAATATCATAGTCAAAAAGTGTCACTGAAGTGTCAATAAAAGTGTCAATAAAGTGTCACTGAAGTGTCACAGATTTATATGATAGAAGTGTCACTAAAGTGTCAAATATGATTATAAAACAAACGTACAGATTTAATCCTCTTCTGAAAATTCATCTAGTTCGTTTAGCTCATCTACTTCTTCTTCTTCTTCTTCTTCTTCTTCTTCTTCTTCTTCTTCTTCTTCTTCCTCATCTACATCTTCACTTTCATCTGCATCTTCCTCTTCAGATAATTCTACTTCTTCTACACAATTAGATGTGTAATAGAAAACTTTCGTCGTGTCCACTTCTATAATATTTGTTACAAGAGGTAGTTCATCCTGTTGATAAGCTATATCGTCAACCTCAAAGGTATTTCTAGCTTTGGTCTTGCATACTGTCCACCAGTCCGACCTTGTTGTTCCCCGTTTAGGATAACTTGTGAAGTACACGAGCTGAGCCTGACTTGATAGGACAAATGGTTCATAGGCTTGATATCGACGCCGATAGTTTATATCAACAAGACCGTGCTTGTCTACTTTCCAACCTTGACCTTCAATCGGATCGAACCAATCACACCTGAATAACACAATCTTAGCAGGCTCTATTCCATAACTATATGTCAGCTCCACAATCTCCCGTAACACGCCATAGAAATCGTTGCCCGCATCAACATCTTTGTAGTTCGAAGATCTGATACACAAACAGCTGTTTTTGGTGGAATCGAGATCCACAAAGTTGTCTCTGATCGGGCAAGTTGTTGACTTGAACCTAAAGCCATTAACACAGTAGCTTGGCCATATTTTTGCAGCATAAATTGGTCCCTTGGCTAGCGTTCTAATAGACTCATTCTCAAGTCTTGCGTATGGACGATCGACCTAAATACCACGAAAGAAGCAATTAAGCTCATTCTCAATCAAGTGCATATACAAAAAGGTAATTACAGAGTTCTCAAGTCTTACATATGCACTCAACCATGATGGAAAATAATGCCTCATTTCTTGTTCTAGTTCTTCTTCTGTTATGTGTGGCCTACCCGACCTCACATCATCATTAAATATGCTGAAAACAACATCGTTCAATTAATGTAATAGTATAATAATTAACACTATTAAAATAATATAGACGTATTAATTACTTACCCCTCCAGTTTCTCTACTTCCTCCTCGTCGCAGTTGAGTAATACATACACCTGAGCAGCCCTTAGCTCATCATCGTTCAGATATCTCTTTTTCATCTTACCCGATGGCTTTCCTGGAGCATTGAATACCTTCAGTATTGTATCATTACTTTCATGATCTCCCTCGTCGTTTCTGGAAGCTCTCGTTCTATTAGTTGCAACATGAGGCTTGAAATACATCGAACAAAAGTTTGTAATCTCCTCGAGAACATAGGCTTCACAAATAGAACCCTCGACCCGTGCCTTATTTTTCACCTTTCTTTTTAGGTGATTCAAATGTCGCTCGAACGGGTACATCCATCGATATTCGACGGGTCCACCAACACGTGCCTCATAGGATAGATGAATCGGCAAATGCTCCATAGAGTCGAAGAATCCAGGAGGAAACACCCTCTCTAGCTTGCATAGTGTTACCGCAATATCCTTCTCTTGCTTTTCTAGACGATCAACGAGCAATTTCTTAAAACAAAGATCCCTGAAGAATATGCTAAGCTCCGTCAATGGATCCCAAACTGCCTGCGGTAAGAATTCCCGAAATGCAATCGGAATTAACCTCTCCATGAATATGTGACAATCGTGGCTCTTCATACCCGTCAATTTGTTTTTCTTCGGATCGACACATCTTCTCAGATTTGACACATATCCGTCTGGAAATTTTAGGCCCTGGATCCACCGACAAAGTCTCACTTTATCCTCCTTGTCCAGCGAAAAAATTGACTTCGGAAGGAACTGTTTTCCATTCTGCTGTATCAAATGCAACGCAGGGCGTTTGCATATTTCTTTTAAGTCCAACCTGGCCTTGGAATTGTCTTTCGTTTTTCCCTTTACGTCCATCACATTATTAATTATGTTATCAAACACATTCTTCTCAATATGCATGACATCAAGATTATGTCTGATCAGATTGGTACTCCAGTATGGCAGATCCCAGAATATGCTCCTCTTTGTCCAGTTATGAACTCTACCAAATCCATCGCACTTGTACCCAGTTGTAGGATCTTCGATAGCACTTGGAAAATCTTTAACCTCCTCCCATATCGTGTCTCCGCACCACCTTGGCGGTGGATCACCCTTCTCTACAACGTCGGCACGGAAAGCATTCCTGTTCCTTCTGAACGGATGATCTTTTGGCAGAAATTGCCGATGACAATCAAAGAAGCACGGCTTTCCGCCGTGTTTCAAGCGGAAAGCCTTACTACGGTCCATGCAATACGGACATAAGAGACGGCCATGAGTGCTCCATCCAGATAACATTCCATAGGCCGAAAAGTCGTTGATGGTCCACATAAGGGTTGCCTTCATCTGCAAAATTCTGCTTCCTGGAAACATCGTACGTGTTAGCGCCTACTTCCCATAACTGATTTAACTCATCTATCAAAGGCTGTAAGTACACGTCAATGTTCCTCTTGGGATTGTTCGGACCAGGAATTATAACGGTTAGAAACATGTACTGAGTCTTCATGCACATCCAAGGCGGTAGGTTATACGGAGTAACAATCACAGGCCAGCACGAATACTGGGATCCCGAAAGACCAAAAGGAGTAAAACCGTCAGAAGATAGTCCCAACCTGATATTTCGCGGATCTGAAGCAAAATCTGGATACACTCGATCAAAGTGCTTCCACGCTTCTCCATCGGATGGGTGATCCAACACTCCTTCAATCTGTTCTCGCATGTGCCAACTCATATTTTCGGCCGTCTCTTTCACCATAAATAATCTTTGCAACCGCGGCGTTAAAGGCAAGTAGTGCATTGAATCGGTCGGTCTTCTTGCACCGGTAGACCTTCCTGTACTAGTTGTCTTATAGCGATCAGCACCACAAAATCTGCACACATCTGCATCCTTGTCGTCTTTGTAGTACAGCATGCACCCATTGCGACAGGAATCGATTTTCTCGTATCCCATCCAGAGCGATCTCACCATCCTCTTAGACCAGTAGAAGTCTTTAGGCAACTTAGCACCCGCCGGCAAGATCTCTATAATCAACTCCAACACTCGGTTGTAGCATTCTTGCGACATGTTAAAATCTGACTTAATGCTCAACAGTCTTGTAACCACCTCCAACGGTGAATGATCCTCACAACCAGGATACAATGGAGTCCTTGCATTCTCCAGCAACTCCATGAACTGTGCAGCATCGGCATTCGGTGCCTCCTCAGGTGCATCATGAACGAAACTAGGCCCCGCAGCGTCGAAAACCATGTTCACGCACCCGTCGTCGTATGCATGATTATCTGAAACAAAATTAGGTCCCGCATGCATATACGGCTCAACGTAAGGCTCCGGCTCTGATGCTAAAGACACAAGTTCTCCGTGTGCTGTCCACTGATAGTAATTAGGCGTGAAATCCCTCGAGTACAAATGATATGTCACTTCCACTTCTGGATAATATTTCACGTTATGACATTTCACACACGGACACTTAATTTTGGTGTCGTCCATGTACTGAGGGAACGCCTTAGCAAACTGCAGGAACTGCTCTACTCCCGCTATGTATTCATCCCGTACACCACACATATCATCAGGATGACGATTGTACATCCATGAACGATTCCGCAAGTAGTAATTCATATCCATTTGAAAATAATTCTGCAAAGATGGACACACATTATCCAACAGGCACAAATTCGTATATAATGTCTTATTATGGGATACACATTAGTAGCGGACAGTTACTAATAACAATGATATTGACCGATACCGATACGGTTTGGCATGTTCCGATCCGATACAGACCGATACCAAATATTGACCGATACCGACATTGGCATGTTCCGATACTATACAGACCGATACCGATACCAAATATTGACCGATACCGACATTGGCATATTCCGATACCGATACTATACAGACCGATACCGACATTGGCATGTTCCGATACTATACTGACATTGGACAGTTACTAATAACAATGATATTATCCAACAGGCCGATACCGATACGGTTTGGCATGTTCCGATACAGACCGATACCAAATATTGACCGATACCGACATTGGGGGTCTTTGTTCCGGTCAATTCGGCAAAACCAATCGGTAAGGGTGACTACTATTTCATATAATTTCAAAACTACTAAGAAATAACGCTGAAATACTTAAAATTATGCCTAAATGTATAAAATATATGTTTTTAAATGTAAATAATTTATTAATAATTATTTGTTTTCCGATACCAAAGTTCGATACTCTGATACGATACCGCCGATACTACCGGTATCGCCGATACCAATACTCATAGGAATAGTCCGATACCGATTCCGATACCGATATTGTGAACCTTGGGTATATATCGTCAACATTTCAGATTCTTAAAATGAATTTCAAATGGATTTCAAATGAATTTCAAATGAATTTCAAATGGTATATATCCCTACATTTTGCGAATCCCTTGAACAAAAAATAAAATCCTATAATGTGAAGTAGGCATGCACGAAGAAAATTTCTTTTCGAGCCAACAAGATTTGTAACGATCCTAACATTTGGAAAGAATTAACATCACCATTATATATCATAATAAATCACAAACATAAGCAAGGAAAGGAAGTAGTTAACATGGCATTGTCTTCCAAAGTTCAAAATGTCATGAGCCCGGTTCATGTCCCGCTCTTACTGCTACTACTACACCTACTTCGGTCCATTTGAGTCACATCTATTCTCTCATTTCTTTCTTTTTTCTTTTTTCTTAGTACCACTTGCAATATGTGACAGAGAAATCTATCGACCAATATTAATGGCAGTAGACCAGCATTCAATGGAGACCAAGAGGAAGAGCGAGAGAAGCAACAAAATCGTACTCGATAAAGAAAAGTGGCAGACTGTACACGTACAAAAATCATGGAAAAGAAACATGAAAAAGGAAAAGAAAAATAAAAATATCACAAGACAAACCAGCAGCGATATGGACTGCAGTCCACTCGCACTCTCTCTCTCTCTCCCTCATCGGTAGTGAATGTGCGTGCAAGCGCCTAAGTGTTCGACCAAAATATACACTTCACCCCTGCCCCCCTCCCCCTACCCCTGCACCCACCCCAACCCTCCCCTGCCCCCCCTCCCCCCTCCCCCCCTCCCCCCTCCCCTGCCCCCCTCCCCATACCCCTGCACCCACCCCAACCCTCCCCTGCCTTCCCTCCCCTGCCCCCCTCCCCCTGCACCCACCCCAACCATGCCCCCCTCCCCCTACCCCTGCACCCCCCGGGTACCCCCACCCCTCCCTCCACCCCTCGACAGTAAGACCCCCCCACCCCCTGCACCCAACCCCACCCCTCTCTCCCCCCTCGACAGAAAGACCACCCCAGCAGCTAGGGTTAGAGTTCTCGTGTCCGTGTCTGTGTCTAGATAGCTAGGGCTAGGGTTAGGGTTTACCTGAGGAGGGTGGCTTCGTCGGAGGATGGAGGCGGCGAGGAGGGTGGCTTCGTCGGAGGAGGAAGCGGCGAGGAAGGCTCCTTCGTCGGAGGAGGGAGGCTGGTCGCCGGAGGGAGGGGTCAACGGGCGAGCGGGGTCTCCGGGGGGGGAGAAGGGGGAGGGTCTCGCCGGAGGGAGTGGTCGCCGGATGGGGAGGGTTCGCCAGGGGGAGAGGGGAGAGCGGGAATAAATTTTTGGGTGAAAATTTTGGGATTTCGATCGGGCCAGGAACCCTATATGAAATAAAACAGCGACGTCTACATGATACGTCGCTAAACGTCGCAAGCCAGTGACGTAAATTATACTACGTCGCTGAACGTCGCTACTCAGCGACGTACAGCGACGTGTAGCACAAGACGTCGCTATATGCAATTATCAGCGACGCGTATTTCTGCCGTCGCTAATATACGTCGCTATTTAAGCATATTCTAGTAGTGTAGGGGGAGCCATATCATGGCAATCAAAGCTGCAAAAGTGTATCGCTCTATCCACCATAGAAGCTGAATATATCGCTGCTACAGAAGCTAGCAAGGAGCTCTTGTGGATGAAAAAATTTCTGAAGGAGTTATCTCTCAAGCAAGAGAAGTATATGTTATATTGTGACAGTCAGAGCGCCATTGACTTGAGTAAAAATGCTACCTATCACTCAAGGATAAAGCGCATCGATGTACGACATCACTGGATCCGGGATGCTTTGGAGAATTGCCTAATATGCACATTAAGAAGATTGATACAAGACAAAATCCGTCTGACATGATGACGAGGCCTCTACCAAAAGAGAAGCATGACTTCTGCCGTAGGAAGGCGGGTATGACTATTGTTTGAAAATTTTTCCCTTATGAGAATGGAGGAGGAGATTGATGGGAACGGGGTCCATCGCCATGATGAAACAATATGGATTTGATCCATGGAAATCGGTCACTCATGGTTGGGTTTGGCCAAATACTTAGCCATTTTTCTGGGTGCAATTTTTGTGACAAGATTCAGTTTTTGGAGGCTGTTTTGGATATGTTGCGGTCATTTCTTGGCTCGGTCTTCAATATGAAATTTGTTGAGAAAAGTTTTATCTTTCATTCAAACTTTAAACCAGGTCATTTGAAAGTGTATTGAAGAAGTTATGACCATCCGA
>JANAVB010031416.1:7765568-7773068 GCA_029216955.1 Iris pallida | reverse complement strand
ACAATTTGAAGGACAAAATAGAAATAAATGGTGGATCCTCAAATTGAGGACCAGACCGCTCTTCCGTCACAAACTTGAATTTTTCTTTCTCAAATTGAAGGTGGGTTGGGGAATAATTATGCTCAATTAGCGTGCATTTGATTACGAGATGGAAAATAAATTAATTCCACGGATTGTAGTATTTGATAGCATATATTTTACATTGAATTATTTTCCAAAAATCTATCATTTTCCATATTTTCTATCAAAATGGTGGAAAATAAAACTGACCCAGCCCATAAGAATTATTAATTTCCATGGAAAATAACTATTTCTCATGGAAAATAACGACAATCAAACACCCAAATCAACTCCGTGGAATTTTTTTTGATGGAAATTTTTTTTTCTAGTAAAATAATTATGTGGATCAATTTATTTTCTACCTTGTAATCAAACACACCATAGAAAAAAATTCACGGAATTAATTTTGGTGTTTGATTGTCGTTATTTCCAAAGAAAGATTGTTATTTTTCCATGAAAATTGATAATTTCCTATGAGCTTTGCTATGCCTACAACCAATGTTTACAACCCCCTTACAACCTGCCACGTGTCGGACTTCGATTGGAGGAGGGGAAGAAATGGTGGGGCCGGGTGGAGCCCTTGTAGCAGAGGGGGTGGTGGTGGGTAGTGGGACCCGGTAGGACCCATGTGTAAGGGGTGGAAGAGAGTTGTTGTAAGAATGTTGTAAGAATTTTGCTAGTAAACTTAGCATTTTCCATTTCCTATAGGTTGGACCAGTTATATTTTCCACCGTTTGGAGGAAAATATGGAAATAATATATTTTTGAAAATAATTTCATGAAAAATGTATCAAAACCTACGATTGGTGGAAATATTTTCCATGAAAAAAAAGCTCAATCAAGCACAACCTGTTATGGCTGGAAACAGAGGCGGCCCTGGCCCAGGGCAGGCTGGACGACGGTCTAGGGTCCCCTGATGAAAGGGGACACCAACATGGAACTATCTACAATAGAACTAGTATATATCATTTGCCATTTTAACCAAAAAGCATTGTGGTATAGTGGTTATAATGTTAGAGTTATATTTAAGAGGTCCTTGGTTCAAGTTTTTATTACAACAATTTTTTGTTTTATTTATGCTTTTTTTTCCATTATGCATGGGGGCCTATTTTGAAAGTTTCACCTTGGACTCCCCATCAGCTCAGGCCGACCATGGCTGAAAATAGCTTAAATATGAGCAAATGTATCGAAACATTTTAGTATTTTCTAAATGGAGGTGCAATAATGTTTTTTTTTTCCTTCTCTTGTGGGTGTTATGACTCAAATATACAGATAAACAGAACACATTTCATATAGCTCATGGTAAATTGAAGTTATAATGAGGCTCAAAAATGGCTCTTTTAAGCCGTCTAAATCGTCATTATATCATGGTCCATTTTATTTTTAAAAAAAATTGTGTAAAAAATTATTGAAAAAAGTTTAAATTTGTCAACATAGAGAATCGAACTCAGCCAAATAAGAAAAATAAATCGTACCTTAACCACATGAATTAGAAGACATATTTGACTATAATTGAATAATATTTTTATTAAACATTATTATACGTGCAAAGCATCGTGCATTTATTAGTTTCATATAGCTCAACAAAGACTTTTGATGCTAGAAAGGACAAACATACTTTTCAGGGTCCCTTTTGCAAGGACATAACGTATATGTATACTTCTCTAGGACTTTGATAGCTAGACCCTAATTGTCAAGCATACATACTGTGATACTAACATATACTACCATCTAATTTGTGATTGCACATAAGGACATAAAAAAATAAATTAGGTTTGGAGGTTTGTCAATGACTGAAGCAATCGGTATCGATAGGTGTTTCGGCATAATCTCACAATAAACGCATGTATAAATTGACTAATATTTTGTATTCTTTCGAGCCTTGTGGAAATGATTTTTGTTCTTCTAAGAAAATGATGATGTAACATCATTTTACATTCTCACTAGCTGGTTCATGTCTGGATAGGAGAGCGGACAACAGCAAAAATGTCTGAATGGGGGGGATACTTTGACAGCACATAAGCGCGTAGAGGGGACCAATAGTAACAGATAAGTATGGCTGTCCCTACGCTAATTTTTGATAGTAGCGGTGCAACTCAGACCGACTAAATCCGAGTTCGATAGGATAATGCAGTTAATGAGTTGGTCAGGACTGAAGATATTCGGGTTCAAATTTTGGTTGAAATATTTGATTCCGATAAAAAAAAAAAGGTTGCCTGGTTATCCAAAGAACACGGATAAAATATTTAAATCTGATAAAAAAATGGGGCTGCCTCAGGTTACCCCATATATATATATATATATATATATATATATATATATATATATATATATATATATATATATATATAGTGTCCACTTTTTAATGGTGTTTGGAGACATGCCTCCAAGGGGCTCGAACCCGTGCCACTGCACCGGGGCGCTCCACCGTTCCCAACAGACTACGACCACTGTGACATATATATATATATATATATATATACTAGTGGATAATCCGTGCCATAATGGCACGGACACGAACCCGGCCTTCTCGACGTAGGCGTGCAGGTACTGAGCCAGCGCCAGGGAGTTCCGGACGGAGACGCGGCCTCCGAACCCGGCCTTCTTGACGTAGGCGTGCATGCACCGGGCCAGCGCCAGGGACCCGATCCCGGCGGAGGCAGACACGGCAAAGACCACGGTGGCGGCGTTCGGGGCGGCGTGGAGGCGAAGACGCGCAGGGCCGTCGCGGGGCGTCCGAGGGCGGCGAAGCCCGAGACGGCGTCGGTCCAGGAGACGACGTCCCTGTGCAGCATTCCGTCGAACATCCGCAGGACGTGGTCGACGGAGCCGCGTCGGGAGTAGGCGGTGAGTAGGACGGTCTGCACGAAGGGGTCGGACCGGAATCCGAGGAGGAGGGCGTGTGCGTGGGGAGCGACCTGGTGGTGGCGGCGGCGGTGGTGGTGTTGAGCAAGGAAGAGAAGGTGTGGGAGTCGGAAGGGACGCGGCGGCAGAGCATTTGGGAGTAGATGGAGAGTGGGTCGGTGGAGATGGTGATGGCGGTGTTGAAGGAGAAGGGGTTGGGGTTGGTCATGGCGGAGAAGAGGGAGGCGACGAAGGAAGGGTCGGCAACGGCGGCGCGGTGGAGGAGGCTGCTTGCGACGAAGGGGTTGCGGAAGAGGCCGGCGACGACGACGTGGGCGAGGATGGAGCGGAGGCGGCGGAGGGAGGGGCGGTGCAAGAGGAGCTGGAGGCGGAGGTGACGTTGGAACAACCGGTTGCTCCGCACCCAACATGGGACCTCCTCCTCTCTTATAGAGAGGGGCAATTTAGTCCTTTCATCATCGTTGAACCAAAGCACATGGGTCGGACCAAAAACCCAATGTGCTTTACATATATATACTAGTGGATAACCCATGCCATAATGGCACAGACACGAACCCGGCCTTCTCGACGTAGACGTGCAGGCACCGGGCCAGCGCCAGGGACCCGAGCGCGGCGGACACGGCAAAGACCACGGTGGCGGCGTTCGAGACGGCGTGGGGCCTCATGGAGGCGAAGAAGCGCAGGGCCGTCGCGGTACGTCTGAGGCGGCGAGGCCCGAGACGGCGGCGGTCCAGGAGACGACGTCCATGTGCGACATTCTGTCGAACACATGCAGGGCATGGTCGGCGGAGCTGCGTCGGGAGTAGGCAGTGAGCAGAGTTCTGAACGAAGGGGTCGGGCCGGAATCCGAGGAGGAGGGCGTGTGCGTGGAGCGACCGGGTGGCGGCGGCGGCGATGGTGGTGTTGAGCAAGGAAGAGAAGGTGTAGGAGTCGGAAGGGACGCGGCGGCGGAGCATTTGGGAGTAGATGGAGAGTGGGTCGGCGGGGATGGCGGTGGCGGTGTTGAAGGAGAAGGGGTTGGGGTTGGTAATGGCGGAGAAGAGGGAGGCGGCGAAGGATGGGTCGACGTCGACGGCACGGTGGAGGAGGCTGCTTGCGACGAAGGGGTTGCGGAAGAGGCCGACGACGACGGCGTGGGCAAGGATGGAGCGGAGGCGGCGGCGGGAGGGGCGGTGCAAGAGAAGCTGAAGGGGGGTGCCGTTGGAACAACCGGTTGCTCCGCACACAACATGGGACCTCCTCCTCTCTTATAGAGAGAGGGACAATTTTGTTAGGAAAGAAAAGCGGAAACCTTTCCCCAAACTAGAGAGTACCTGCGAGAGAACCGAGCAATACAACGCACGAACCAAAACACCAAAACAAACCATGCAGACACAGAGAATTTTTGACGTGGAAAATCCTTGCGGGAAAAAAAACTACGGGACAATCGGAGTCCAACCCTGAGAAGCCTTCACTAATGAAATAAAGGAGTACACCCTCTACAAACTTGTACTTATCCAAATCGGATCCCAACAATACTTAGAAGCAAGAATAATGATTACAAGGCTACGAAGAACAAAGACGACGAGTAGAGTTTATCCGAACATGATCCTCCTTCGAAAACGACCTTCAATCCTCCTTTTTCTCTCCCAAAGTTGTAATGGCACTCTTGCCTCTTCTCTCTCTTGTGTGTGTTCCGTGTGAGATTAGGGTTAGGAAACACCATATGAAAACACCCTAATCCCGTAATAAAACCTAGACCGTAGGATACGATCCAACGGTGATCAATCACCCTGAAAATCATTTCAGCTCCGACGACACAGAGTTCGGCCAGAACTTTATGTTTGGCAACCAGCAAGGTTCTGGAACCTGGGGACAGAGTGTCACGACCCGCACCCGTTTTTCGAACGCGAGCTTGTGAGCAAGCCAGCTACGTATCGAGCGGACTCCAGCCCATCTCGAATACGTAAACGCTGTCAAGGCTATGGTTTACTGCCAAATCATAGCAATGCAATCTATATCTCAATCCACAATAAGAATATGAAACATGAATGAACACTATGGATCGTGGTCTGCAGCCCACTAGCATATATGTCCGACAAGACTCTAAAAAAGTAACAAGAGTCTAAAACTGAATCAGGAAACAGGATATCTCATGATAAGGTATGAAAGCACGAGCGGATAATAAACGTAATAATGATACCTGAATACCGCAAGCGTATCATCGCATCCGAAACCCACAAGAATCGCGAATCATCCGCCATCCAGAACTACTAGCTACCTCTATACAATCGCTAAACCTGAAGAGATCATCAGGTCCTCAGGGGACATAGCAAGATACATAAAAACATGCCTATCTAGCAGTTTATCATACAATAAAGATAATACCGAAAATAAACAGAAAAAGACCAATCAACACGAAATACGACTATACACGACTGGAAGAACCACTACGCATAAACGAACTGCTGGAGGAGAATAAGAGAACATGATATCACGATGTCAACCAATCGAATACTCAAACCCTCGTACCTAGTGTGGACTCGCAGGTTTGATCAACTACTAACGCTCGCCCCTAGTGTGGACTCGCAGACTAGCATCACCCTCGCCCCTAGTGTGGGCTCGCAGGTGTGGAACAGATAACTACTAACCCTCGCCCCTAGTGTGGACTCGTAGGTTAGCATCACCCTCGCCCCTAGCGTGGGCTCGCAGGTGTGGAACAGATAACTACTAACCCTCGTCCCTAATGTGGACTCGCAGGTTAGCTTAACTACTAACCCTCGCCCCTGGTGTGGACTCGTAGGTTAGCTTAACTACTAACTCTCGCCCCTGGTGTGGACTCGCAGGTTAGCTTCAAGAATTTTAAGGTACAATAGTTCCGTTATGACTTATTCATCCTATGACACGATGCGACTCAGTCCAAGTACAAGTGATGACACGACACGACCCAATCACGATACACGAGAAAACTAATCCAATATGAACTACAAAATTAACTATGAACATGAATTATATATACGTATATCCAATATGAACAACAAAGCTAACTATAAACAAGGACTATATGTGTACTAGCATGCACGATGTACAAATCACATGTCAATAATCAACTAGTAAAACTATATAATAATATAAATATGCATGTAAATAAAATGTAGAGGGAGGCAAGGTATACTTGCCTGGAGGTTGCACGCAGATCCAACAAAATATAGTCAACTAGTCAGCCACAAAATCCAAATCTCACAACTGTCTCCGAAAGCTGAAACAAACATTACCAAAGTTCTCAGAATAGTCAAATTAGCTAGGATTGCCTGTCCTTAAGTCCAATTCTGGACATAGGGCAAAACGGTAATTTCGGGTCAAAACGGTGTCCGCCGTTGGACCCGCTTTGCATCGAAAAGCATGACAGGGTCAATGGTCTCTAAAGTCGTCAAACTACATGTCTAAGAAGTCATTTTAATGATACGAACCCAACGGTATGTCCAGTTTTGGATTCCGGTGGGCCGTGCACAAAATCGCCCGTTGAATCGGATCGTGGGACCCGCAAAACGGCGATCTGATCAACTATCTCAGAATTGGACCAAACTTGGCATACAGGATCAAAAAAATGATACGGTCCTGTTGGCACAAGTTTCGTCTCGATCTGACGAGCGTGCACAAAGTAATTGAGAAGTTTGCACAGAGGCTGATACGGTGAATTTCGACGGATACGCATCAAATTCGTCGCGCACACGCAACCAATTTGAATTCCAACAAAGTCCACACCTCTATGAAGCCGATACACACCTTTCGATGCTTTCGGTTCGCGACCATGTCGTCCGGAATGGCGGAACGCACGTCGTATCGAAGAATTTTGTGTTTTGAAAAATAAGGTTTTGACCAAATTTACATGTGTATACTTCTCTGTACAAAGCAAATCTTTACAAACTTCCTACAGGACTTTTCTAGCCCTATATGTTGGGATTAACTTCTGTACAGGAAGTTTGTTAATTCGAAGAATAGGTTGGTGGGAAAATCGACGCCAAGTTGGGTGTTTGAACTGTTCTTGGCTCTGTTTTAGAACAGATTTTTCGTCGACTTTTCGACTCGATTTCCCTAGATTCTGGATCATCTAAAATAAAACAATTTGACATGAGTCGAAGGCGTATATGTTGTGGGCATACCTGAGAGATCGAATTGGAAAAACGTCGAGCGAGTAGGTCGCGAGCCGGCTGCTAAGTCAACCCCACAGTCGGTAACTGCTGTTATTGCGCCCCTGTTTTACCGCACGCGCGCGCTGTCTCCGGCGGTCTGACCGCGTACGGCGGTGGCCTGCGGCGGTACGGGGTGGCTGGGGTGCGCCTGGGGTGGTGAAGGTGTTAGGAGTTAGGGTTTCCAGTTACTCGGCTCTCCCGAGCATATATAATGTGCTGCGTCGAAACAGAGTTGGGGAACTGGCGCTCGGGCTAGAGACTTTGGTTGGGCTGGGCTGCCAGCCTGGGCTCGGGCTGTTTGGGTTTGCTGGGCCGGCTCTTCCTTTGATTATTTCCTATATATATCCATATACATATACACGAATATTTATATACATATACATATACACGAATAATTATATACA
>JANAVB010031416.1:7733068-7763068 GCA_029216955.1 Iris pallida | reverse complement strand
CGACAGTATCACAGAAGTTCAACCACCCACCTCCGAAGATCCCGTGGTTGAGACCTTAGCTATTCTAGGTCCAGACCTAGTTCAGAGAGGGCTCCAAGTCCAAGCCGCGGGCTACCCCCTGCAGCTATCCAACCTCCTGTCTGGGAGCACCGGCGACTCAATAACCATCCCTCCAGAGACCCCTACCCTCGATTCAGCCGGAGAATCGGTCAGTCAGCAAACGGCTACGAAGGAGCCATCAGACACCAATCCCCCTCCCTTAACTGAAGCAGGACCTTCCACTTCGAGTAAGGCCAAAGCAGTTCAGGGACCCACCGAAATCACCACCATCCAAACCAGATCCGCCGTCAAGCGGAAACCCCCCCCCCCCAACACCATTAATGCTTAACATCCTATCCTGGAATATCCGCGGTCTGGCGAACAAACCGACGATAAGAAGAATAACCAACCTGCGAAAAATCTACAAACTCGACATCCTCATTATTATCGAACCCAAAATCCCCCCCAAAAGACTCAAGTCTATTCAACTTCTTCTTGGCCTTCCCACGGCCATAGCTGGCAGACATGATATCTGGATCCTCGGCACGAAGGACGTCAAACTTGGTGTCATCCAGGAATCCAGGCAGGCCCTCTCTTGCTGGCTTGACCACCCTAGACTTCCTGATCGTGCCATCCTTTCGGCGGTCCACGGCAGCTGCGACATCACGGAGAGAAAACAACTCTGGAACGACCTCCTTGATATCCACCACCTTCACACCAGGTCCCCATGGCTTTGCATTGGGGACTTCAACGCGATCACCTGCAGCGCCGAGAAAGCCGGAGGTCGCCCTCCCCCCGTTCCGGCCATGTTTGATTTCAACAACTTCATCTTCAATGCCCACCTAACCTCAATCCAGGTCACTGGCAATACGTTCACCTAGTGTAATATGCAAGATGGCGACCGTCGTCAGTACTCTAGGCTCGACAGAGCCCTCTCGAACGCTAGCTGGCACGAAATGGGGATCTCCACCAATCTGTCCCACCTCAACTCCACCGAATCAGACCACAACCCCCTGTTGGTCGAGATAAAAAACAAGACTACTACTCCCAAAAAGAATTTTCAGTTCCTCGACTTCTGGACAGGCCACCCCCAGTTTCTGAGCATCGTCGCGGAAGCTTGGAACAGCGAGGACTCTCCCAACCCCCTTATCAGGGTGTGCAACAAGCTTAAGGCCACCAGAAAAGCCCTGTCCGTTTGGAGTAAGCGTGCCTACGGGGACATCTTTCAAGCTGTTCGTGTTACCGAGGACGACGTCACCCGCGCCGAAGCCCTGGTGGTCACGGATCGCTCGCCCACGGCTAGAAGTGCCCTCAACCTCACTAAGGCCACGTGCTTTCCTCCATCCCAATCCACACCCTAGCCGCATATTCTCCACCCATTAAAGTTCTTTCATCGATTGAGCAGATCTTTTGTAACTTCTTCTGGGGGCACAGCAATGGCATTGACAAGCGTCACTGGGCCAGCTGGGAATCTATGGCTCTTCCGACCAGTGAGGGGGGTCTGGGATTCACCAAACTTACTAATATTGTTAAAGTTTTCTCGATGAAACTATGGTGGAACCTACGCACGAACAACAACTTATGGAGCAGGTTCTTGAAAGCTAGATACTTCAAACATATCCACCCCTCCATGGCCATTACGAACAGCAGATCCTCTGCAGCCTGGCGCCGCATCCTCACTGGCCGCGACCTTGCTAAGCCGGCTATGAGACTACAGTTGGGAGCAGACGAGTCCAACCCGTTCCTTGAGCGATGGGCGGACGACTGCATGATCCCAGGTTTAATTGTATCCCCGAGGGATTGTAGGATCAGAGACCTGTGGAACCCCACCACAGACGACTGGAACTGGGACCAGATTCGTGAGTGGTCTGGTAACGAAGCGACGGACAGCATCAGGGAGCGGGGGCTTCGCATCGATGAAGGTGCGGACGTGTTAAGATGGTCCCCCGAGGCGTCAGGGGCATTCTCACTGCGTTCAGCGAGATCCGTGATCCGGGAACCCGGTCAGCCATTCCTCCCCATGGCCCACTACTGGCATTCCTGCATCCCTAAGAAGTGGTCCATCCTTTTGTGGAGAGTCCTCAGAAAAAAGCTGCCTACAGATGACATCCTTAACACCATCGGGTTTAGCTTAGCATCGGCTTGCTCCTGCTGCTCCGACCGCCAGACGGAAACCATTGATCACATATTCAGACAAGGAGTTCTGCCGGACAAGACTTGGACGACCCTTAACCAGCTTTTCAGTTTGGAGCAGGGCGGCGGACGCTTCCACGATCTTCTGACTTCCTGGGGCTCTGCTTCCCACGGCCACCAGATCGTCGCAGCGGCCGCTACTTGGGTCATTTGGAAGAACCGCAACAAAGCGAGATATGAAGGCCACCAATTCTCGGCGAACCAGCTCCTTCGGGAGATAGCCCGTCAATGCCGTAAGTGGAGCACCCTATGTTCCCACAGCCCGAGAGCATTTTGGTCGGTGCTACCCCTGTAGCCCCAGGCGATTGCTTCTCCCTCCCCTCCTTCTTTGGTGGTTTTACTGTATAGGCTTCGGCATTTTGCGCCGTGTATACGGTTTGGGTGTGCGGTCTAGTTACCGTCTTTAATAAAATGAGGGGTTATTCCAAATATATATATATATATATATATATATATATATATATATATATATATATATATATATATATATAATATATATATATATATAATATATATATATATATATATATATATATATATATATATATATAAAAAATATATATATATATATATATATATATATATATATATATATATATATATATATATGCATAGGGTGCATATATATATATGATTATTGATGTATATATATATATATATATATATATATATATATATATATATATATATATATATATATATATATATATATAGTATATAATTACATACTTATGCTATAGTGAATTTAACATTCATGCGTATAAAATAATTTATACCATAGCTATTTAAGAAAATATATTTATAACTATATCCATATATAATTCTATATATATATTAGAACATAATCATGTATTTTTTATATACACATATCTAGGATGACATTTATACACATGCACAAGTAATAAATATATACATAGTATAAAATCCTAGGAATCTAGAAATATATCACAAGAAGGAGGTTTCCCCATATTATAAAATAAAATACTAATTTAATATCAATAACACATTTTCATATATGTAACAGTAGCATCGCAACATATTTATTATCCCATTTAAAAATATAAAATTTTCATAAGGAGCATCTACATGGATGTCTTAGGACTCACTATAAGCCTACACGGGCTTGCGCTCGGTTCGCGCCCAGTCC
This sequence comes from Iris pallida, assembly GCA_029216955.1. Lineage (NCBI taxonomy): Eukaryota > Viridiplantae > Streptophyta > Magnoliopsida > Asparagales > Iridaceae > Iris > Iris pallida. The sequence goes on along the minus strand of JANAVB010031416.1, from coordinate 7,759,689 downwards.
GGACTAGTTTGGTATAACCGAATTTCCTAAAAGTCCAAGTATTACTAAATAACTAATTAAACTATTTATAGGGATTAACTCCCAACTTGGCCTGGTTTTCTTAGTTATGACACACTTATGGCTGGGTCTTCCTTGACATGGCTAATAAACTAGTCAAGGCACGCCACTGCACTATCTGTACCATAATTTCTAGTCGTCTGATACTTCAAAACTCAACTATGGATAGAGTCATCTACCGTAATAATTAACTAAATAATTATTTATGAAATTCTAAAAATCTCCATTTAAATCAAATAAAAAAATATATCCCAAAAATTTTCGGGAAGGGAGGCTACACAGAGTTTGGCCATAACTCTCTCATGGGACAGAGTTCGGCCCGAACTCTGTGTCACGACCCGCACCCGTTTTTCGGATGCGAGCTCGTGAGCAAGCCAGCTACGCATCGAGCGGACTCCAGCCCGACTCGAATACATAAACGCGGTCACGGCTATGGTAAAATGCCAAATCATGGCAAATAAATATATATCTCAAATCTATAATAAGCGAATTATGAATGAACACTATGGGTCGTGGTCTGCAGCCCACTAGCATAAATGTCCGATAAGACTCCAAAGAATGTGACAAGAGTCTATAAACTGAATCAATAAATAGGATATCGCCTAATAATGAAGAAAAGCACGAGCTGGATAATAAACGTGATATCAGTACCTGAATCTCGCAAGCAATATCGTAATCATCTGAAACCCGCAAGTGACATAAACCTCCACCATCCAGAACTGCTAAATAACTTCTTGCAATCGCTAAACCTGAAGAGATCATCAGGTCCTCAGGGGACATAGCAAGATACATAAAAATATGTCTATCTAGCAGTTTAATCATGCATGATAATATAAACAGGATATAAACAAGGAACGACACCTAACATGGCAAAAGACTACGACCAAACTGCTAACAAGTGACTAACGACAAGTGGCTACTGATAGGTGACTATGAACTGGAATACAAGAACAACTACACGTAATTGAACTGCTGGATAAACAAGTGAATACGAGATCAATGGGAATACCAAACCCTCCCCCCGAGTGGACTCGCAGGTTTGAACTAATCACTAACCCTCGTCCCGAGTGTAGACTCTCTGGTTAGTTCTAATCACTAACCCTCGTTCCGAGTGTGGACTCTCTTGTTAGTTCACGGCAAGGCACCCTCGTCCCTAGTGTGGACTCTCTGGTGCAAGTACAATATCCTCGTCTCGAGTGTGGACGCACGGAGGTAAACAGATCAAAACAAACACCCTCGTCCCGAGTGGACTCTCTGGTGCCAAGGAACAAACACCCTCGTCCTGAGTGTGGACTCTCTGGTGCAACAGATCAACCCTCATCCCGAGTGTGGACTCTCTGGTTGAGGAAAAACGATACAGGAAAATAGCAGTTCAACTACACATACTCGTTCCAAGACACGACTCAGTCAGGGTACAGGTGAGACAAGGTACGACTCAGACAAGACACAGTCAAGTACAGTATAACTACACTGTCAAGTCAAGCAAGATAAGAAACTGGTGAACACGGTATATAGAATATAGATAAATCAAGTCAACTAGAAAGCATAATGAATCATATAAAATCTATAACAAATAGAGTATCTATAATAATACAATAATAACATGAAAACTATAAACATGAAATTAAACTATAGAGTGAGGCAAGGTATCATGCCTGGAGGTTGCACGCAGATCCAACAAAATATAGTCAACTGCTAAGCCATAAAGTCCAAATCATCACAACTGTCTTCGAAAGCTGAAATAAACATTACCAATATTCTCAGAATAGTCAAATTAGCTAGGTGTGCATGTCCTTAAGTCCAATTCTGGATACAGGGGCAAAACGATAATTTTGGGCCAAAACGATATCCGCTGTTGGACCCGCTTTGTACCGAAAAGCATGCCAGAGTCAATGGTCTCTAAAGTCGTCAAACTACATGTCTATGAATTCGTTTTGATGATACAAACCCAATGGTATGTCCAATTTTGGATTTCGGTGGGCCGTGCACAAAATCGCCCGTTGAATCGGATCATAGGACCCGCAAAACAGCGATCCGATCAACTGTCTCAGAATTGGACCAAACTTGGCATACAGGACCAGAAAAATGATACGGTCATGTTGGCACAAGTTTCGTCTCGATCTGACGAACGTGCACAAAGTAATTGGAAAATTTACATAGAGGCCGATACGGTGAATTTCGACGGATACGCATCAAATTTCGACGGATACGCATCAAATTCGTCTCGATCTGACGAACGTCATCCGTGCATAACCATGCTCCCCCATAAATGACTCGAACTTCCTGTACCACTGCCTCGGAGCCTGCTTCAGACCATACAAGCTCTTCCTCAACCGGCAGACCAAATGTGACTTGCCCTTCTCATAGAATCCCTCTGGCCGCTCCATGTATAACTCCTCCTCAAGATCACCATGGAGGAATGTCGTCTTCACGTCCATCTGCTCGACCTCCAAGTCGAGACTGGCTGCCAATGCTAGCACCACCCGAATAGACGACTGCTTGATGACTGACGAAAAGATCTCATCATAATCCACGCCTTTCCGCTGACCATAACCTTTAATTACCAGCCTCACTTTGTATCGAGGACGAGTAGCATCATCCGTCTGCTTTACTCTAAACACCCATCGATTCTTCAAAGCCTTCTTGCCCTTTGGCAACCGCACCAGCTCATAAGTAGAATTGGCGTGTAAGGAACTCATCTCCTCCTGCATAGCCTGCATCCACTCCTGCCTTTGTTCGTCTTCCATAGCCTCTACGAAACTTTGAGGCTCTCCCCCGTCAGTCAGAAGCACATACTCACCCGGTGAGTATCTCGTAGATGGTCGACGCTCTCTGTCGCTCCTTCTCAGTAGAGATACTGGTGCTGGCTTTATACCAACAGCCTCCTCCTCTTCAGGAATAGCCTCCCCAGCATACTCATCCTCCTGAGGGACACCCTGACCACCATCAGCAGGCTGATGATCAAGGTTGGGAGCAACTCCATGTACTGGCTCCCCCATAATTGGATCCTCTGCGATGTCCTCTGGAAACTGCTCGAAGCAAAATAACTCTAACTCAGGCAATTCCTCAGCCTCAGAAGGCGTCTCAGAATCCTGAGTGTTGGTCATGGTCTGATCTTCGAAGAAAACCACGTCCCTGCTTCTGTAGAGCTTTCTTCCCACCGGGTCGTAGAGTCTATAGCCAAACTCATCCCGACCGTAGCCGATAAAGACGTATCGCCTCGTCTTCGACTCAAGTTTGGACCTCTCGTCCTTCGGTACATGCACGAAGGCCTTACAACCAAACACTCGCAGGTGATTGTATGACGGTTCTTTGCCGTACCATACTTTGTCAGGCACATCACCCTACAAATGAGCACTAGGAGATAAATTAATAACATAAGCAGATGTGAGAAGAGCCTCACCCCAATAACTTCATGGCAAGTTTGCTTCTGACTGCAAACACCGCACCCTCTCCATCAGTGTCCTGTTCATGCGCTCCGCTACACCATTGAGCTGAGGTGTCTTGGACGGAGTCTTCTGGTGTCGTATTCCCTGCTCTCTGCAATAAGCATCAAAGGGACCAATGTATTTGCCGCCGTTATCGGACCGAACACACAATAACTTCTTGCCCGTCTCTCTTTCAACAGAGACCTGAAACTCTTTGAAAGTAGGCAGCACCTGATCCTTGGTCTTTAAGGCATAGACTGTCACGCCCCGCTCCCGTAGGAGCGATCGTCCTCGCTAATGCGTGATGCCGTACGAGCCTAGATTGCGCTCGTGCAAGGCAGTTTCATAACGACAGATTACATTGGCGGCGACGGGGTCGTCGCACAGAAGTCCCAAGCAGAAATATTGAAACATGCAGCAGAAATTTAGAACAAGCACACATGAACACAAGTCATTCAAAAGAAGCTCTTTATTGATATTGAATACAAGATTATATTTGTGGGTGCAAGGCCAAATTACAAGTCTCTCGTGCTCACTTTTCTCTCATTTATAAGTCACTCTGCTCTCTCTCATCTCTCGATTACAATGCTTGAGCCAGCAGAAGCTTCGGAAGGCGATGTCCATACATTATGTCCTGTATAAGTCTTCAATCCACGCGGCCGCACGCTTCGATTCGCCAAGGAACTCCGTGCCTCGACGCATCCAAGAGAGCTCCGCGCCACGAGCTTCTATCTGTGCCTGCACATGAACACTGTGTGGGTGTCAGTACTCAACTGTACTGGTGGAGTGAGCTCCTCGCCCACCCATACAAAACCGACATGTTCATTTTCTTTGTACAGCTTACAAGTCCCTTTACGATTGTCTTTCTAGTCTTGCCTTAGGATCAATTTTAAGACTTGACGTCTAACCAACTCGTTATGCGACGACATAGTCGTGCTACCATGTCAACGTATATTTCGATCGAGGCAGTGCCTCGTCGCCTAGGTACTTGACCAAACTTTAACTCGGGATGGCAGGGTCGTGCCGTATTCTATTCGTAACTTAACATATTCGAGACAGTGATTCGCCGCGGAGCAACTTATGCGACATCGGCCGTGCCAAGGCATCAAGGGGTTGACTCGTGCAAGGCGTGCCCTTAGACTTTGCTTAGACTTGTCCGTGCTTCAAGATGAGGTCGTGCCTAATGACTCCCTGACTTAGCCAACTTATACATTACGGTCCTTTTCGACTTAAAGCGATGGCACTCGACTTAAATTATGCAACTCAGGCCAACAATGCCGATACGCGAAAGCCACTACGCGAAAGCCAATACGCGAATGCCAATACTTGATACGCGGAAGCCTTGGTTTGTGCCGAAGCACGTATCTTGCTAACTTGATACATGTCGTGCTAGACTGTCTCATGATTCGACCGACGCTGTGCTAGTACTCGATGCTATCCAAAGCCAAACATGCGGATTGCCGTTCTTGCCGACACATCTACATGAGTGGTCACTAGCAATGTCATGCTATCTTGGACACGGCTCGGTGGGGGTATCAGGCCGCCCTTCCAATGGGTAGCTAGCCCCGGAAGCGCCGATACTCCCATGCGGTTATCCGGCATCCTGCTTTGAGCCGTAACGCGCTTCCCCCGGGCGAATGATCCCGGCGCCCCGGCAATCATTCGAGAAGACTACACCTTGTCGACAAGTTGTCCAATAACCATGCAAGACCCAACTCGATCTATCAAATCCTTCCTTAACATGACCATGCTTTCCTCTTTCTATCGAGACTCCCAAGCCGCGGAACCGATCTCGTGTGTTTCCTTTCAAGACATAGCGAGACTCCCAAGTAGCGGGACCGATCTCGTGGATGATACTTATCAAGACTTAACGAGACTCCCAAGCCGCGGGACCGATCTCGTGTATTTGCTTATCGAGACATAGCGAGACTCCCAAGTAGCGGGACCGATCTCGGCGACAACAAGTCACGTGGACTTCCTTTATTCATGGCAAGCTTTTCACTAAATCGACCGTAGCTCGTGCCTTAGACAGACCTGGTTCTCTAGGCGATGGTAATGCTCAAGTCATATACTTTATACGACGAGCCTTGTTCTCAAGGGACTACGCGACTTGACAACCGCAGATAGAGCGGCACGGTGCTAGAATTGGCTTCGATAGCCTAATACAACTCTTGTCTGACTTATTCGGGCAATGACTCGACGAGAAAAGGCTACGCCAAGCTTCACATCGAGGGAACGTGCCGTGCACGCGTTCGACTTGAACAACCAAGTTCTCGGGTGCCTAGACTTAAGCCAACAAGCCGTGCATGACGACTTAACTTGCGGGACGTGCGAAGGCTATGCCAAGCCTTGCGGGATAGGACCGTGCATGTTTTATTACGCATTCATGTGGGCGATGCCTATGACTTAGGCTGTTTTTAAGTGTCGGGACAACTTAGCAACTTAAGCCAACTTCCTTCTCCCAAGCCACGGGATCGAAGGATCGAGTGTCATTTGAAAGCACGCTGAGCCGACTTCTATGAAGACCGTGGGACCATTTTCCATGTTCTAAGACATTTCGACGGGTCGGGATTATTCTCTTAGCCATGTGCGTTCGTAGCTTTTAAATTAGCCTACTTGTGCAAGTTGAAAACATTGCGAGTTATTATGTGAAGGCTAAGATGAGGCAAGTTCACCGAAACTACCCCACCTGAGCGAGGAGTCGTCTCGGACGAGCGAGCCTTCGAGCAGCCGTTACGAGACTAAGTCCGAACGTCGTCGGCGTTTCGATTCCTCCGATTGACTTTACGGGACGGGGCACTACATCATACACCACTCAGAACAAGTCTCGTCCTCGAGACTTTCCTGAAGGCAAGCCATCCTACCATTTCTATGGCCAAGACTTAATCGAGCCTAGACACGGGACTATAACAGTCGAGTGAGATACGCCTACGCGTTTCCTTGAGTCCGAGCCACGCTCGCACTATTATCATTCTTTCCCTTAACACGATTTCAAGTTCTCGACACTCTTCCATTCTCCAAGTCTTATTTGAATTCAATGTATCGCTGGGTTGGATCGTGCACGCATTTAAGGCGTCCCCAGAATACATGCATTCACCAAGCCGCATGATAGAGAATTAATCTTTCTCACTCGAGTCGCATCGTACACATACTCAAGCGTCCCTGAAATATATGTATGTCAGCCGAATCTCGTAAGGGGTATTCCTATATTCGTGATTCACTATATCCATTCAAACCAATCCTCAAGATCAATCTTTCGATTGATAACTCATGAAACAGGGCGTCTCGCCTAACCGCTAGGCTATTTCTTTTTGAGGCTAAGTCAATGTCTGGATTAGAATCATAGTTCCCCAACAATAATGCCAACACTGACCCCAATTCTAGGGTCAAACCATAGTCGGTAGTACGGGGTTTTCTATCCAAGCTCGTGTCACTCAGATTTCTAAACATCGAGCACGTTCACCTATTCGCATCAATACATTCGTTGCGCATATTCGAATCCATTCAAATAATCAATTCTAACCAATTTATGTATTCGATCACGAGATCGTGTAGCTTTGACAATACATTGCGCCCCAATCTCACGCGAGTCCGATTATCCACGGTGGTTCATGAATCACCATGCAATGCACCCGCGGAATAATCATTCTCATCGGGGCGTAACTCTTGTTTGAGTCTAGACTAATTCATTCTCGATACGCGGATTGGACCTACGCAATCCTCAAATTCAATCATCAAGCACACCGAATTATTCTCAAGTCACTTTCGCGTCAAACCATAAGTCGAAGCATACAAATTGCCACGCCATTGTAAGTTCGATCATGCCCGCTGAATGAATCACCATATCAGCGCTCACGCGGAGTGATCGCCCTAATCGGCGTGATGCATGTGCGAGGCTAGAGTTACGCTCGCATAAGACAAGAACGTCAACGTTGTGGTTGTCAACGAAGCAAATCCAAGCATTCTCATTTTCATCCAAGTCAAGTCAATTCGATAATTCGTTCGACATTCGATCAACGAGAAAATCCTCGAGCCAAGTCTATCTTTTCTTTGACACACATTTAAACATCCCGAATACAACATCCATCAGAACAATAACATTTGTACGATCGTCATTTGCCGAGTCAGAGTACCTCCGAGTTATCGTATATCGATCTTTGATACGCCTCAATACCATCGACGATATGTGTAACCTGACGATCTTCCTTTACAACCAATTTTGAGTCGTGCGACTGATGTTACTATCCGAACTGGATATACTACAATTCCATTTGATTCAATCCGAAATCACAAGCACGATCCTCTAAGTTTTCTCGATCAAGACATTTACTTTTATTCATCGTTCTGAATCGTTTTCTAACTCGCATTGCCATTCACAAGTTGTCCGAACGAGATGCTTGTTCGGGACATTCGAAGTCACGACCAACTAAGCGTGACGCGTTCTAAGGCTTTGCGCGATCGCATCGCCTCATCGACATACTCGTAATCCTCAATATTTGCTCGAATGATTTCCAACACAAACCATACACCACTCGGATTCGAGCCATCCGATCTAGTCCTAAATCACGTTCGCATCATTCGCTAAGACATCCTTCCGATTCGTTCGACGAATCTCTAGCATAGTCGCTCGCGTCGTCTCGACGTACTAAGTCGTCCGTACTATTCCTCAAAATCTACATCAATCTTCCATGTACGCCTAAGCGTTAACTCGATAGCGTTCCTATCGATAGACACTCTAAGTGTAGCTTCGTTCCCGACCGAGCGGTACTTGATATTTCTCGCAACTCGATTGCACCAAAAAGTCGAGGTGCGCGACACGCGGCACAACTTAGCCAAAAGGCCGTGTGCATAGCTATTCCGTGCGGACTATATTCGAGTTTGCACGCTCAATTGCTAGGTCGATGCAGGACTAGTTAGGCACGCGCGCAATATGTTAACTTAGCACGTGTTTTCATTCAAGACAAGTCGACGCAGTTCGGCACAAAGGCCTATCGATGCGTTCGAGTGAACGCTTGAACGAGCTTTCGAAAATATTTAGACTTACTGTATGGACATGTCGAGGGACATTCGAGAGAGAGCGCACACTTCTTTTTCCAACGACGAGCTTTCAAAACTGAGATATTCGACATGAAGTCCAAGGACGTAAAGCCGTGCTCTGATACTATTATGTCATGCCCCGCTCCCGTAGGAGCGATCGTTCTCGCTAAGGCGTGATGCCGCACGAGCCTAGATTGCGCTCGTGCAAGGCAGTTTCATAACGGCCGATTACATCGGCGGCGACGGGGTCGTCGCACAGAAGTCCCAAGCAGAAATATTGAAACATGCAGCAAAAATTTAGAACAAGCACACATGAACACAAGTCATTCAAAAGAAGCTCTTTATTGATATTGAATACAAGATTACATTTGTGGGCGCAAAGCCAAATTATAAGTCTCTCGTGCTCACTTTTCTCTCATTTACAAGTCACTCTGCTCTCTCTCATCTCTCGATTATAATGCTTAAGCCAGCGAAAGCTTCGGAAGGCGATGTCCATACATTATGTCCTGTATAAGTCTTCAATCCACGCGGCCGCATGCTTCGAATCGCCATGGAAATCCGTGCCTCGACGCATCCAAGCGAGCTCCGCGCCACGAGCTTCTACCTGTGCCTGCACATGAACACTGTGTGGGTGTCAGTACTCAACTGTACTGGTGGAGTGAGCTCCTCGTCCATCCATACAAAACCGACACGTTCATTTTCTTTGTGCAGCTTACAAGTCCCTTTACGATTGTCTTTCTAGTCTTGCCTTAGGATTAATTTTAAGACTTGACGTCTAACCAACTCGTTATGCGACGACATAGTCGTGCTATCATGTCAACGTGTATTTCGATCGAGGCAGTGCCTCATCGCCTAGGTACTTGACCAAACTTCAACTCGGGACGGCAGGGTCGTGCCGTATTCTATTTGTAACTTAACATATTCGAGACAGTGATTCGCAGCGGAGCAACTTATGCGACATCGGCCGTGCCAAGGCATCAAGGGGTTGACTCGTGCAGGGCGTGCCCTTAGACTTTGCTTAGACTTATCCGTGCTTCAAGATGAGGTCGTGCCTAACGACTCCCTGACTTAGCCAACTTATACATTACGGTCCTTTTCGACTTAAAGCGATGGCACTCGACTTAACTTATGCAACTCAGGCCAACAATGCCGATACGCGAAAGCCACTACGCGAATGCCAATACTGATACGCGAAAGCCAATACGCGAATGCCAATACTTGATACGTGGAAGCCTTGGTTTGTGCCGAAGCACGTATCTTGCTAACTTGATACATGTCGTGCTAGACTGTCTCATGATTCGACCGACGCTGTGCTAGTACTCGACGCTATCCAAAGGCAAACATGCGGATTGTCGCACTTGCCGACACATCTATATGAGTGGTCACTAGCAATGTCAAGCTATCTTGGACACGGCTCGGTGGGGGTATCGGGCCGCCCTTCCAATAGGTAGCTAGCCCCGGAAGCGCCGATACTCCCATGTGGTTATCCGGCATCCTGCTTTGAGCCGCAACGCGCTTCCCCCGGGCGAATGATCCCGGCGCCCCGACAATCATTCGAAAAGACTACACCTTGTCGACAAGTTGTCCAATGACCATGCAAGACCCAACTCGATCTATCAAATCCTTCCTTAACATGACCATGCTTTCCTCTTTCTATCGAGACTCCCAAGCCGCGGAACCGATCTCGTGTGTTTCCTTTCAAGACATAGCGAGACTCCCAAGTAGCGGGACCGATCTCGTGGGTGATACTTATCAAGACTTAACGAGACTCCCAAGCCGCGGGACCGATCTCGTGTGTTTGCTTATCGAGATATAGCGAGACTCCCAAGTAGCGGGACCGATCTCGTGGGTGATACTTATCAAGAATTAATGAGACTCCCAAGCCATGGGACCGATCTCGTGTGTTTTCTTATCGAGACATAGCGAGACTCCCAAGTAGCGGGACCGATCTCGGTGACAACAAGTCGCATGGACTTCCTTTGTTCGTGGCAAGCTTTTCACTAAACCGACCGTAGCTCGTGCCTTAGACAGACCTGGTTCTCTGGGCGATGCTAATGCTCAAGTCATATACTTTATATGACGAGCCTTGTTCTCAAGGGACTACGCGATTTGACAACCGCAGATAGAGCGACACGGTGCTAGAATTGGCTTCGATAGCCCAACACAACTCTTGTCTGACTTATTCGGGCAATGACTTGACGAGCAAAGGCTACGCCAAGCTTCGCATCGAGGGAACGTGCCGTGCACGCGTTCGACTTGAACAACCAAGTTCTCGGGTGCCTAGACTTAAGCCAACAAGCCGTGCATGACGACTTTGTAACGCCCCAGTCCCAATATACGTAGGACAAGAAAATATGTACATGCCAGCTGTATGCATACGCAGACTACTCCAATATATGGAATCTACGTGTACACACATAAGCTGTAATAAAAGAGCTCCAGCTCATAACAATATAACATGGTCACAGGCAGTATCTATATCTCATCCACAGTGATAAATAAGAGAAATAACAAACCAAATGTCTCACTCAAAATAAAGAGAAATATCTGTCGGGCGGAAACAAATCCACTACCGAGCTACTGAAAAGAAATCAACTGAAACGAATAGGAAAAAGAGTATCAACTACATAAGTCCATCAACTAAGAATAGAATCAAATAGGCTCCGAAGGCGAGACCTCCTCTGCTGCAAATGGAGACTCTAGTCCAGAACCGTACTCCTCAGGATACTGCTCGTCGTCTATACCTGGAGAGATCACCAGGTCCTCAGAGGGACGTAACAAGATACAGGAAGAACATGCTAATATGAACTGTCAGAATAATAATAATAATAATATGCAAGACTCTCCTAGACACCAATATGTAAAGGGAATTCTAACCATCTATTATGCAATTTAGAGGACAACTTTCATGCACATGGGTGAGATTTAGGCTGTGTGTACGTAACTGGCATCCAGTCATCTGTATCCGTCCGTAACGTCTAAAACGTCAAAGGGCATCTGCAAATATAATCGCCACAGTTCCATCCGGAGACTGTGGTTTACCTGTTTGGATTCCCATACGCACTAGCGACTGTCCTCCCCCAATGTTCCCCACTGTCCAAGTCATGCCTATGGCTCGTCCAGTTTTGTAACTGCTTGAGTCTCTAAAACCCTAGTCATAGCAGTTACGATCATCTATCCGTCACACGACTTCTTACATAAAGATGGCCAGTCAATATACAAGCCGTGCCCCTAGCAACATGTCTCAAACCGTCTAGTGTGAGTGTCATGGCCAATGGAGATATAAGGATATCCCACTACAAGAAGGTAGTCCACTACAACTAAGTCGACATGCAACAAATAAAAATAAAACCAAGAAACGACTGATAAAGTCGCTTAAACCCAAGTGTGGCTTGGACGCACAGTGCATAAAATAAGACAAAATATGAAACAAAATAAATAAATGCTGAAAATAAATAATATGACAATAAATATAGCAAGGTATACTTGTCTGGTGGTTGGAAGGTGTTTTGACGACGCCCAGTAGATGAAATCGACAAGTGAGAAGAAGCTACAAGAGTGGAACCTCCGCAAACGTTTCCGGACGCTGAAACAAACATCAAAAACATTCTCGGTGAAGAAGATATACCTAGAAAATGCCTGTCCAAAAGTCTAATTCTGGAACAGGGGCAAAATCATAATTTTGGGTCAAAACGATGTCCGTCGTTGGACCCGCTTTGCACCGAAACGCGTGCCAGAACCTATGGTCTCTAAAGTCGTCAAATTATATATCCACGGATCCGGTTTGAGGAGACGAACCCAACGGTATGTCCAATTTTGGATTCCGATGAGCCGTGCACAAAATTGCCCGATGGATCGGGTCGCGGGCCCGCCAATTTTGGCGTTCCGATCAACCTTCTCAGAATCGGACCAAACATGGCATGCAGGACCAGAAAAATATTTCGAGTCCAATGGCGCAAGTTTCGTCACGGTTTGACGAGTGTGCACAAAGTAATTGAGAAATTTCGAAAATGACCGATACGGCGTTCTTCGACGGATACGGGTCAAATTCGTCGCGCACACGCGACCAATTCGAATTCCGTCAAAGCTCACACATCCACGAAGTTGTTACACAACTTTCCATGCTTACGGTTCGCGACCACGTCGTCCGGATTGGCGGGACACACGTCGTATCGGGCAGTTTTGTTGAAATTTTTAGTTTTCGAAAACGGGTTTTTCTAGGATTTGGAAATCAAATATCTTTCCATATATTAGATAAAAAATAAATCTACAAGAAGGATCTTCATCTCCTATATGTTGTCTAAAGGTTTGATCAAAAAGCATTGAAAATATCTTACATAGTTGGTCAGAATACGACTTCCAATATAGGTGGTTGGGCTGTTTTACTGTTCCCAGTTTGAACAGTTTTCTCGGGTTTTTTGCATCAATTTTTAGGATCGATGGATCGACTAACCCCATAACTTAGTAGTGGGGACTTCGAGAGGGTTATGAAGGCTCTAAGCAGGAATTTTTTGATCGTAATTTCGTTAAGCGAGGAAGGAGAAACAAAGAAGGAAAGTCGGGTACCTTATGCGCTGTGAAACAGAGGATCTTCTCCATTCCAGTGGTTCCCCGGCGATCACCGGCGACGACAGGCGACTGAGGATGGCTCCAGAGGGTGCGCAGGTATCTCAGGATTCAACTGGGGTCGGGAGTTTTCGAGTTTTGGAAGAAATAACCAAGAATTCGATGATTTCGTATATATATATATATATATATATATATATATATATATATATATATATATATATATATATACCTACGCCGTTCCTATGTTCAATCCGATTTCTAGCAAAATTTGGATTTGATTCTAGCTTGGATTCATTGCTATCTAGAGGAGAATTTGATTATGGATTATAAGGAAAAGATTTGGGAAGATTTGGTTAAGAATTTTATTGGGTTTTAAATCCGAAAATTTTTAAAAAAAAACTAACTGTTAACGCAGGGAGGCGCTCGGGTTCAGCTCGTGGGGAAGAGCTACAGTGCCCCCCCAACCCCACAAGCACTGTTCACGTTTGTTTTTTTTGTTTTTTTTGTTTTTTTAAACAAAAGGCTAATGGCTTTGATGGTGGGCGGCTAATGCCTACAATGCTGTGGTCGGTCCCCTTAGGCAGACCACCACTGAAAATAGTTTTTTTTTTTTTTGTGTGTTTAAACTACTATATATATATATATATATATATATATATATATATATATATATATATATATATATATATATATATATATATATACTACTAAATGCCCAAAGTAGCTTAAAATATGTAAAAGAAAAATTTAAAATATATAAAATATCTACATTTACTAACTATATTTGATATATGCTTATATATGCATATATCTACATATCTAAAATATGAGTCAACATATAAAAATATTCCTATTAAAACATTAATACACTTCTATATTAATATTAATCATAACCATTCTAGTATAAAATATTAAAATAATTTAAAAAAAGATTATAGGCATATATTATATACCAAGGAAAATTTTATTTATTATATAGAAATATTCTTTATATTTAATCAATAAAAACATTTGACAAAATAATCTCTAACCCTCATAATATATACATAAATGAATATCTCGCAAATATTTGTAGGATGAAAATTTTCATGTAAAAAACTATCATTAATATTATAAAAATAAAAACAGAAAAAAAAATTTACATTTCATAAAAAAATAGTAAAATTCAATTTAAGCCAAAATAATAATAAAAAAATTCACAAAAATTAGGGGGTTTTACAGACTTAACTTGCGGGACGTGCGAAGGCTATGCCAAGCCTTGCGGGATAGGACCGTGCATGCTTTATAAGCATTCATGCGGGCGACGCCTATGACTTAGGCTATTTTTAAGTGTCGGGACAACTTAGCAACTTAAGCCAACTTCCTTCTCCCAAGCCACGGGATCGAAGGATCGAGTGTCATTTGAAAGCACGCTGAGCCGACTTCTATGAAGACCGTGGGACCATTTTCCATGTTCTAAGACATTCCGACAGGTCGGGATTATTCCCTTAGCTATGTGCGTTCGTAGCTTTTATATTAGCCTACTTGTGCAAGTTGAAAACATTGCGAGTTATTATGTGAAGGCTAAGATGAGGCAAGTTTACCGAAACTACCCCACCTGAGCGAGGAGTCGCCTCGGACGAGCGAGCCTTCGAGCAGCCGTTGCGAGACTAAGTCCGAACGCCGTTGGCGTTTCGATTCCTCCGATTGACTTTGCGGGACGGGGCACTACATAGACCCAAACCTTCCTAGAACAGTCATCAATAAAAGTTACAAAGTAAGAAGCACCACCAATAGATTTTACCTTCATAGGACCGCAGACATCCGAGTGAATCAACTCGAGCAACGCCGGCTTCCTTGAACTTGGGTGACTTTGGAAAGATATCCTATTTTGCTTCCCAGCTAAACAGTGCGTGCACTTGTCCAACTTTGTAGACTTGAGCCCTGGAATCACCTTCATGTTCACCAAATAGCTCATCCCCTTCTCGCTGATATGGCTGAGCCGCCTGTGCCACAACTCGGTAGACGCATCACTGACGGCGTTCACCTCCTGTGCCCCCTGTGCGCTCCCCTCCATATAGTAGATACCGGACTTCTTGCTTCCTCTGGCAATCACCATCGAACCTGTGGAAAGCTTCCACTGACTATTTCCGAAGAGACTGAAGAATCCCTCGTCATCCAATCTTCCAACCGACACCAGGTTGAAACGGATATCAGGGACATGACGAACATCTTTGAGAACAAGAACTGCACCCGTCTTCGTTCTCAACTGCACATCTCCAATGGCAACCGCCTTCAACACATCTCCATTGCCCATCTTCAACACTCCACAGTCACCTATCGGGTATGTGGCAAATAGTGCCCTGTTATGAGATACGTGCGCTGAAGCCCCTGTGTCCACCAGCCAAGAATTGTCATCGCAGGCGAGTTTTGTGATAACCTCATCACCTACGACGATCACATCGCCTCCATGTATCGAAGCTGTCGTTGTAGTGTTCTCATCTTGCTTCCCCTTGTCGCCCTTCTTCTCTCTCTTCCAAGCGAAACAGTTCCGCTTGATGTGGCCCTTCTTGCCACAGTGGTAACACTCCGAGTCCTCGTACCGACCCTTGGACCTCCCCCTGCTCTTGTCTCTGCCACTACCTGGACCCCTGCTTTTGCCCCTTCCACGGCTCTCTGAAACTAGTGCCTCTGAGTGGTGGGATGTTGATGAAGTACCCTGAGAACGTCTCCGCATCTTTTCATTCAGCACCCCGCTCTTGGCAAACTCCAGACTGACCACGCCCTCTGGAGCAGAAGCGATCATAGATACTCGTACGGTCTCCCACGAGTCTGACAATGTACACAGCAGCCATAGTCCTTGAATCTCGTCGTCGAACTTGACTCCCATCGAAGACAGCTGGTCAACCACGCCGTGGAAATCACTCAAGTGATCTGTAATAGACGCCCCATCTTTGTACTGCAGACCCATCATCGTCCGGATCAGGAACAACTTGTTTATCCCGATCTTCTTCGCGTACAAAGATTCCAGCTTATCCCATAACGTCTTTGCGTGCTCAATATTGGCAACGTGGTTGTACACGTTCTCGTCAACGAACTGCCTGATATATCCGTACACCTGTATATACTCGAATTTCCAGTCCTCCTCGGATTTATTATTGGGCTTCTCGGATGCAAATACTGGAAGATGCAGCTTCTTGACGAACAATAAATCTTTTATCTTGCTCCGCCAATAATGATAGTTGGTACCGTTCAGGTTCACCATGCGTACTGGCTTCGCGTCCATCTCTCCTTTCTAGTTTTCCTGTCAACTCCTGACACCCTTCTGAATTCCATAACCTGGCTCTGATACCACTTTGTTGGGAAAGAAACGCGGAAATCTTTCCCCAAACTAGAGAGTACCTGCGAGAGAACCGAGCAATACAACGCACGAACCAAAATACCAAAATAAACCACGCAGACACGGAGAATTTTTGATGTAGAAAACCCTTGCGGGAAAAAAACCACGGGACGATCGGAGTCCAACCCTGAGAAGCCTTCACTAATGAAATAAAGGAGTACACCCTCTACAAACTTCTCCCAATCCAAATTGGATCCCCACAACACTTAGTAGCAAGAATAATGATTACAAGGCTACGAAGAACAAAGACGACGAGTAGAGATTACCCGAACACGATCCTCCTTCGAAAACGACCTTCAATTCTCCTTCTTCTCTCCCAAAGTTGCAATGGCACTCTTGCCTCTTCTCTCTCTCTTGTGTGTGTTCCGTGTGAGATTAGGGTTAGGAAACACCATATGAAAACACCATAATCCCGCAACAAAACCTGGACCGTAGGATACGATCCAACGATGATCAATCACCCAGAAAATCACTTCAGCCCCGACGACACAGAGTTCGGCCAGAACTCTGTGTTTGGCAACCAGCAAGGTTCTGGAATCAGGGGACAGAGTTCGGCCAGAACTCTGTCCGGGGCAGCAGCTCCTCTGGTCAGCTCCCGAGTATCTTCGTCATCTCCGATTGGCCTCGTCACCTCCCCGAGCTTCTCTGACACACAGACGGCGCTCGTCGCACTCCGGAGTCTTCTCCACATAGGTTGGGAACCCTACCCACTCCAACAAATGTAGTCCTTTTATCATCGTTGAACCAAAGCACATGGGTCGGACCAAAAACTCATTGTGCTTTATATATATATATATATATATATATATATATATATATATATATATATATATATATATATATATATATATATATATATATATATATATATATTTTCATGTCTACAATTTCACTCTGCAGGATGTCCCTAACAAGATTTTTTTTTTTGGGATATTTTAGCAGATACCCCTATCCAAAATATTAAAACTAAGAGATGCCCTCACTATTTTAAAATTTTAAGAAATACTCCCATATTCAACATTTTCGTTAGAAAATCTAACAAATGCCCCCACTATTTTTGTTTGATGTTCGCCGGAGATATTGAAAATGGGGGTAGTTCTTAAATTTTTAAAATACTGAGGGCATTTCTTAGTTTTCATATTTTGGATAGAGGTATTTGCTAAATATTCCTTTTTTTTTGTCCTTTTCTGATGTGCAACATTAACTTACAAGATGCAGTATTAATCTGGAAGCGTGACATATTCTCCTTTCAACACATGTCTTGGATTGCTAATAAAACGCCATCAGATTTCTAAGTTACCTGGTCTGCAGGTTCGGAATTTTTATCTAGTTATGGATAATTCAATCTGACAAACATTTTCGTACCAGCATGATCACTAAAACTGATTCCATCGAGTCGATCACCATAGAACACATTGGTTACACCTACTCGATCAACACTGTACTTTGATTCTATCCCATTAAACAAGGTCAGAGTTCACTAAGCTCAGTTCTTTGGACTTTGTCTGTTATTATTCTTTCGTTTTGAGTTTTTTTACTTATAGAGGTATAGTTATTTTATATATTTTAAGAGGTTTACTTAATGTTGCGTTTAAAATCTATAGAGCCCGCTCCTGAGCCTGCTCGGCCCCTTTTCTAAGTGCTGACTTTTCCTTTAAATGTTTCTGAAACCGAGGATTGTGTAGGAATATATATATATATATAGGTTGAAGAAAACAAGTGCACACAAAAGGCTATTTGTGCAAGTTAAGATAGAAATTTGTATAAATTCTTTTGTGGAGGCACACTCGGGCCCCATGCCTCGCCACTACCACTAGACTAAGGATCATTGGCATATATATATATATATATATATATATATATATATATAAAAAAAAAAAAAAAAAATATATGCCAAAATATATATATATATATATATATATATATATGCCAAAATATATATATATATATATATATATATATATATATATATGCCAATATATATATATATATATATATATATATATTGGCATATATATATATATATATATATATATATATATATATATATATATATAAAGCACAATGAGTTTTTGGTCCGACCCATGTGCTTTGGTTCAACGATGATAAAGGACTACATTTGTTGGAGTGGGTAGGGTTCCCAACCTATGTGGAGAAGACTCCGGAGTGCGACGAGCGCCGTCTGTGTGTCAGAGAAGCTCGGGGAGGTGACGAGGCCAATCGGAGATGACGAAGATACTCGGGAGCTGACCAGAGGAGCTGCTGCCCCGGACAGAGTTCTGGCCGAACTCTGTCCCCTGATTCCAGAACCTTGCTGGTTGCCAAACACAGAGTTCTGGCCGAACTCTGTGTCGTCGGGGCTGAAGTGATTTTCTGGGTGATTGATCATCGTTGGATCGTATCCTACGGTCCAGGTTTTGTTGCGGGATTATGGTGTTTTCATATGGTGTTTCCTAACCCTAATCTCACACGGAACACACACAAGAGAGAGAGAAGAGGCAAGAGTGCCATTGCAACTTTGGGAGAGAAGAAGGAGAATTGAAGGTCGTCCCTACAGAAAAAAAGAGGTTTCTTCAAAACCCCATACACTGCATCTTTTTTCTTGACAACCTCTGTGCCAGGTTATCCAGTCCCTACAGAAAAAAAGAGAAGCCTTTACATGGCTACAATGTACAAGTATAAAAGATGGTTTGTAACAAGTTCAGACCCAGCTACACTTTCTACCAATACCTTACTCAACCCACACTACTTGGATACAAATCTTTGATAGTTGCGAAGAAGTCCTTCAAACCCCAAATGATGCGAGTTAAGAGTTCCCCTCCACCAAAAGTTATTGCCTACCATGAGTTTAAGAGGAATTAATCCATGACCGAAGAAGACTTGCTACCATAAGCTAAAAAAAAACTCATGAGCTTGTTGTCTACCCTGAGTTTAAGAGGAACTCATGAACATAAGGAAAAAACACTGACTACCCACATACTCGTTAATTTCTTACATAAACTCGTTATCAATGAACATGTCAGTTGTGAGTTCAATATTGTCATCTCGATCCCATGCGAACACAAAGAGCTAAATCAACACGTTCATCAAACTGCACTACTACCGGGTAGATGCGAATTGCTCGAAACGCCTAATCGGAATTTTGGTGTCCTCACTAGGTATTGAAATTTGGTGATGGAAATAATGGTATTCCGGTTGCCCAAACCCGAATATTGGTTCGAGTGGTCTGCTTCTATTTTTGGGCAGATATGGATGAAGTTTTGTATTTATCTTTTATTGCTTTCCAAGATTGATTAGGTTTACTGCTCAGGGCTAAGTTGGTCTTTTACTATAAATCGATTGCATGTAGAAGAGAAGTTAAGTTGAATAATATTGATCTTTTATTGATATCGAGTATATCTCTTATTGATTCTCGTGTTTGAAAATTGAGGTGTCATTCCTCGTGTTTTGGGTTGTTGGTTTCAACGATCGGCGTTCCCTTTTAAGTTATATGAGCCGAGATCCAATGTCGTACCTCATGGATCAACCGATTTAGATACCATTGTGTCCCAACAAGTGGCATCGGAGCCAAATGTTACAAGTCGGACTGGATTTGGCGCTCCAATTGTCCCCCTCCCTTCTTCCAAGTTGGATCCTAAAGGTGCAACATCTCCATAAGGTGGTCCGAGCTAAGGACCTATGGTTGGAGGGTTTATACAGATTCGATCCTAAGGTGGGACATCTCCATATGGTGGTCACGATACCTAAAGTTGGAGGAACTATACGAATTGGCTTCAAAAATGGATCTAGTTGTCAGATCCAATGTGGAGCAAGACATGTGGTTGGCACCCAATAGTGGTGTAGTTCGATGAACGTGTTGGTCTAACTCTGTGTTCACATGGTATCGCGATGACAATATACAGGATCTTATGGTTGTTCGGACTCGTCCATATACGAGCTACAATGGAGATTGTGTTGTATCTTGCATACACTTGAGAGCTCAAGGTTCGCAATAGAGTTGTATACAAAGTTTGGTCAACATCGGATAGAAAATAGGAGCATAAGGTATGATTAATTGGGATTGGTCTTGGACTTAACAAGGGATTTCCTTGCTAAGTCATATGGGTCAAATACAATTTCACCTCATGGATCAACTCCGATTCGGATGTTACGTTCCCAACAATCAATATGAACCCATTGCTTGTCATGAGTTCAAGAGGAACCCAAGTTTGGAATAAGAAGAGAGGAGAGGAAGATAATGACAAAATGGTCAGAAGAAATATTCTTTAGAGTTGAAAGAATATTCCTTTATCATATGAGTTTAATTATCTTGGAGACCCTTAACTCACATTGTTTGGAGTTTGGCTGCTTGTCCCCAATTACCAAAATTTGGGGTACCTCACTCTACATAAGCAAGACTTAAGGGACTTGTATCATAAAATAATTTCTTTTAGATATATGTTAATATTGTAATTAATAGACGAGTACTTATTATAGGTAATTGATAAGGGCACATCATTTTTTATTGGGGGGCTAGCCCATTGTGGCAGTCCTAGGACTGCCCATTTTTTAGACAGTCCTACATACAATCAGGACTGCCATAAAAGTGGGCAGTCCTTTATTTTTGTGGGCAGTCCTTTGTTTGAAAACTGGGCAGTCCTGATAACAGTCAGGACTGCCACAAAAATTGGCCAATTTGGGTTAGTCCTGATCAAAAAGTGATGTGCCTTTAACAATTATCTTATTATATAAAATTGAAAGGCAGAATTGTCATAGTCAAAAGGCTTCAGAACATATGACCAATATATAACTTCCAAAACCGCGCAACTTTTTATGCCAATGAGAGACCGCTAAGAAATCACACTGCTCTTCAGTTTTTGAAGTGCCTACCAAAGAAAGCTAGACAACAAAGGTGTTGCTTATATACACCTTCTCCTATAGAAGCTTCCTCATCCATACCTGCTGTCCTGTATTTAATCACTAGTGGATAACCCGTGCCATAATGGCACGGACACGAACAGCAGATCCGACGGCCGAAGGTCGCTCCACCTCTGCTGCTTCTTCTTTCCGGAGACTGATCCAACTGTACCACCACCTGGAGAAGGGTCGAGTGACTTCTCTCCTGCCGAAGAATGCCTCCCGGAGATCCTCCGTGGTAACCTCACCGCCGCCGGCTGCTCCGGTTTGTGCTGCGGGTCGAGGCTCACGACGAAGCTGGAGTTCCGGTTCTCCGCGACGGAAGGGAGGCCCCACTGCCGCCGCCTCTGCCGCCGTTCGGAGGGACGTGAAGGAGAAGTTGGGATACTGGGATGAAGGTGAGGGAGAAGTTGCGGCAACTTGTCTCACGCCCCGCTCCCGTAGGAGCGATCGTCCTCGCTAAGGCGTGATGCCGTACGAGTCTAGATTGCGCTCGTGCAAGGCGGGTTCCATAACGACCGATTATAGCGGCTGCGACGGGGTCGTCGCACAGAAGTTCCAAGCAGAGACATTGAATAATAGCAGCAAAAATTTAGAACAAAACACAAGTCATTCAACAAATGCATTTTATTGATATTGAAACAAGGATTACAATGGGGCGCAAGGCCAAGATTACAAGTCGCTCAAACTCACTCAAGCTCACTCTTTTCATATTGTATGTCACTCAGCTCTCTCTCTCTCATCTCTCAATACATTTCTTGAACCAACGGATGCTTTGGAAGGCGATGCCCATACATTATGTCCCGTATAAGTCCTGACTCCACGCGGTCGCACGCCTCGAATCGCCAAGGAACTCCGTGCCTCGACGCATCCAAGCGAGCTTCGCACCACGAGCTTCTACCTGTGCCTGCACATAAAAACTATGTGGGTGTCAGTACTCAACTGTACTGGTGGAATGAGCTCCTCGTCCACCCATACAAAACCAACACGTTCATTTACTTTGTGTAACATAGTCCCTTTGTATTGTCTTTCTAGTCTTGCCTTAGAATCAGTTTTAGGACAGACGCCTTAGCCTATTTCGTGTCTCTAGACCATCCCGTGCTTGCAACAACAACATTAACCTATCAAGTCGTATTTGCCTTACGGCCCAAAATCAGAGATGCAACTACGCGATAGTACCCAACTTCCTTGTGACCGTGCTACAAATCTATTGTGCCATGCCTCGCAACTCAGTGTGACTTAACCATATCGCCGCCTCGTGGCCCTTGCTAATTGATCACCATGTAGTGCCCCGCTCCTCGCGGTCCACTATGTAATACCTACGGCTTGCTGACTCAGTCTCAAACTGAGTGTTTTGGGAAAACCTTGCCGGTATCGATTGATCACGGAAGAAATGCAATGAACCTTTCCAACTGATGAATCGGCTTATATTGAAATGAGTCCAATAGTTTTCGTTGGATATTTTCTTTCACTGCTTGGTTTTGATGAATGCGTTTTCGTGTTGGTTTTCGATGATTGATTTTCATTGTTCGCTTTCATCGCATTTCGCATTCATTTCGAATCTTGAGAGAAAAAGACCGAAGTATGCTAATCAACTGTTGGTGCCAATGTAGGATGCGTGAACTGTTCGTGAACGGCGCGTGAAGTCCCTCATTCTCTCAACTAAGATTCATCTTGGTGAGTTGCTCTAACCGGACTTGCATTTATTTGTACGCCCTAATAAAAATGATCTCTAGTCCACTCTGTTGCCTCGTTCCTATGATCAACTATACCACAATAACAAAAGATAAGAGAAGATAAATGAATCGAATTGAATGCTTGCTCAAGTGCTGCTAAACATCTGTTTCAATTGAATGATCATATGCTCTGTTGCTAGTATGATATATAAGTGTAGACATAGACGGACTTGTACATATTGAGAGGAATAAGAATAAAGCATGAAATGAACATGTCATATATCTGTTAAGACATGAATCGGACGCGTCCTGACCCATAAACAAAATTTGATACATCTGATAGAACTGCTAGAGCATGCATTGGTCTCGGACAACTTGTATACAAGGCAAAATCTGTCTTTCGGGTGGTATCTGGGGGCGCCTGGAACCACTCGGCCTAGGAGAGATTAGGAGCACCCTGAGGTAAAAGAGACCTCATGTTAAAAGGGCAGCCGACATCTGAGTCCTTAGCGACGAGCTGAACCAAAGAGTTACAGCGGCTAATCATGGGAAATAACCCCATGGACCATCATGTAGATAGGCCACCCGCATGACCCTAAGTATGAACTTCAATATCTGCAAGATTGAAACATGAGTAATTCATTATGCAAATTGTGCTAACATGTCTTGTGCAGGGATGACTATCGGCGATGGGTAAGTTGTTTATGTAATATTCTTCTGTCTTGTTTTTTATGAATTGTTAAAAAGAACCTAGACAAGTAGAAAAAGCACTAGTAAATATGTAGCTTCACATATTGAATTAGTGCAGATATTTGTGAGTTTCGGCGAAGAGCCGCTCGCCAGTACATGATGTGTGCTGACCCACGTTGTGGGCATCCTTTTCAGAAAGCAAAGGAGACAGGGGATTTCAAGTGAGGCACTAAAGCTCGTCTAGCCCAGTAGAGCTGCGGACTGCCTCGAAGCTTCTTTTTCATTCCAGTCAAGTTGTAAGTTTCTTTTCCTTTAAAGGTGTCTTTACATTCCAGCATGTAATAAAGGAATATGATGTATGGGCATTGCGACTATTTTCAAAAAAGTGTTTTAAAGAATCATGTAGCCAAGATAAGGCAATCTGAGTTACAAAGCTTTGTACTTGTATTCCTATCAAGTTTATCAATAAAAGAAGTATTTCCATTTCAAATCTCTGTGTCCAAAATTTGGTTTCTGCAATGAGGGTGCATGTGTGTGTTTTTGCTTGACTAGTTGTTTTGTGAAGGTACATGGCCTTGTGCAAGCGTAACTTAGGCTTGCACGGCATCACGCCTTAGCGAGGGCGAACGATCCCACAAGGATCCAGGCAAGACGAACGACCCTAGCGGGATCGGGCGTGACACACCAACTGACCCAATCAAGATTTGTGGGCTAAGTGTCACTCGACCGACTTTGCCTTGCGGCCTTTCTTGACTTAAACTCAAGATGACTCAAATCTAACTTATGCAACTTATATGCCGACAACTTAAGACTAGACGCTACATCTGTGAAGCACGTCGCCTACGTTGCAACCAAATCTTAGGCTCAACATTGTGTTCTAACTGTACACACACATTCAACTCAACTAATCCAAAGGCACATGCGGGTTGCCGCCATGCCGACTCATCTATATGAGTTGGTCACTGACTCCCAGAGCCATCTTGGACCCCTTTAGCTTGTAGGCAGCCGCCCTTGCCAGCGCGAGTAGCGAGCTCCGCTGCAAGACTCTGCGCTAACCTGTGCGGTCATCCAGCACGGCTAATCATGTTTCTCAAGAACCGGTCCCGTTGGCCGCCTGGGTCACTGTTCGAGGAAACTCTACCTTGTCGACAAGTTGTTCCATGACCATGCAAGACTCGACTCAAACTGACGTCTCAGAGTCTTCTATCTCTAGTGTACCATCTCTTTCAGGGCCAACTTCAATACTTCTCACATCTGAGACCGCCTCGACGACTCGTGGTCGCGAGCATTCATCTTTCTTGCCCTATCTTTCCTTCAACTCAGGAACAACTATTTGAAGCCCTTTTCCAAACTTAATGAATCAACCGTGGCCCGTGTCTTAAACACTAAGTTCGTGCATCGTGCATTAAGCCAACTGTGCTCTATGCAACACTCCCGCCCAAGTCGACGGGCCTTGAGATCGGGGACTACTTAACTTGACAACCGTAGAAAGAACGGAACAGTACTTGGAATGTCTTAGGTCGACCGGCATAACTTTGCCTAACTTAATCAAGCCTACAACTAATCCAAGGGAGGCAAAGGCTATGCAAGCCTTGTATGGTGGAATCGTGTATGCTTTATCGAGCATTTACGCGGACGACGCCTATGACTTAGGCTAACTCTTAGCTTTGCGGCGAATACCAACTTTCCTTCTCCAAGCCACGGGACGAAGGATCGAGCGTTATTTCAAAGCACACCGTGCACCAACTCTAAGCCGACCGTTGGACCTTTCATATTCTAACTCATTCGAACCCATCGGGATTATTCTCTTATCTATGTGGATTCGTCTTTTTATTATCAAGCCTACTTGGCAAGTTGAAAATATGTGATTTATTATGTGAAGGCTAAGATGAGGCAAGTTCACCGAAATTATCCTACCTAAGCGAGGAGTCGCCTCGACGATGTAAGCCCCTAAATTTCAAAATAATATTTTAATAATGTTAAATAGCATTTATGTATTAAAATAAATTAATATAATTATAAGAAATTTTTCTAGAATTTTTAAATAATTTTTAAATGATTTCTAAAATCAATATATCATTTTTTAATTAATTTAAATGTTTTAATATTATTTGTAATATTTAAATTTGTTTTAATATTAATTGAATTAGTTGAATTGTTTTTATTGCGGATTGCAAATAATAATTTACAAACACGATGAGAGCGGGGTTATTTTGTAAAACCCTAAAATTGGGGGACTTTTCTGTAATTCCATCCCCCACGTTCTTACCTGCCCCCGACGACGTCGACGAGCGGCGACTGCCACCGCACCACGTCCTAGCCCATTTCAACCGCCTACCACCCTCTAGTACTCCGACCCCAAAACCTAACCCTAGTCTAAATTCCGACCTAAAGCCCTTCTTCTCCCACGAAACCCTAACCCTAACTCCGGGACCCCTAGCGCCACCCCCACAGCCGCCTACACCACCATCGACCCCCACCGACGAGTTCGCCACGCCAAGGCGAGTGCAGCACCGCGACGCCGACGCTTCCTCCACCCTGTCGCCCATCAACAGCCCGCTCGACTTGGACACGTACGTGTCACTTTGTTTCTCCTCTCCGACACGACTCGTCTTCACATATGCGACTCGCCGCGTCCTGACGAACCTAGGGTAAGTCTGGACACATCCAACTCGAGTCGTGCGTGTCGGCACGACCCGGACACGGGACTCAGCCGTTCTTCGTGTCCCTAACTGTCAGGACACGAAGTTTAGGCTATCGGGTTTAAATTCCATTAACCTAAAATCTAACCAAAACTAACCCGAACCCTTCCCTAAACAAACTGACTCGGGTTGACCCCTGGCCAGCCTGAGCGCGCTAAACCCGACCCCCCTGGCCGAGTCGAGCCCC